>JARHVA010003244.1:872500-1177500 GCA_037957365.1 Torreya grandis
ATCACTCTTCAACTCCTCACAAAGTTACAACACTTTACTCTTCTCCTAGTTATCACTTGCTTATGATAGAAACCCCCAAACTAGGCCTACTAACCATACAGTCCTCAAAATTATACCTATCCATATATTGTCATTCCCAAACTACTTTCATCAGTTAGAACACATCTAATTATGTAAGATTATAAAATTTGGACCCATTCTGATGGATACATCTCTCAAATTCTCTTAAACCCTAATTCTAGGGTTTTTAGGCCCTGTACAGACCCTTTAAGCACTTTAAATTCTATATATTGAATGATAAAATGTTTCAAAGTCTCAAATCCTCACCAATTTTTTTTTCATTATATCCTCTACCTCATACAATAGGCTAGAACCCTTCCTTGATAACATCAATTTCTCAATTGATTGTGGGCTACAATTGACTATGTACAACAGGGGTGATACTAAAATGTTGTGTATTATATTTACATCAGTATTTAAGATAACACAAAGTTTCATTTATGTTGGATCACTCTCAATACACCTTTCAATACTCTTAAATTCCTTTTATCAAGTTGTAATTCCTTTTATTCATGGAATGATACATTTATTGTCGCAATGTTACTTGTACAATATCTAAAAGTTGACATTGTTACCTTAGGGTTTCAAAAAATTATTTATTATTTTAAGAGGCTATACTTTCATCTTCTTAAAAACTCCACACTATGTCCTTTATTAGGCTCTTTTTTTAATATTCTTGATCATTTTCCAAGCATAGGTTCACAAACCTATCTACCACTACTTGCCTGTGTGCAAGAATGCAATATTTTCCATCATCTACGATTATTTACACTTAACTAAGAGTTATTAAACATTATTCAAGGGATAATATACTCTAATTTATATTTATTATTTATCTTCATGCCATCACAAACTTACTACCATACACTATTCTATTTCTCTTCTAAAATGTAATGTTTTGGCAATAAAGAGACAAATTGTTGACCTCCAACTAGCAACATTACCTCCAAGACTAGAAGGTGCAAATCCACGACTTCAAAAAAATATAAATATGAAAATTACATGTTTTACAATGGTTTTGACACCCAATTCCACTCAAAAGTGCATTTTCACTACTGTTCTTGAGCACGAAAACACTAACAATAAATGTTGTTAAAGTTAAAGCTATGGTTCAAGAACTCATTTTTTAGTGCTTGTTGACTGAAAAATAGAACTACCAACACATTCAAAGGGGTGGATAACATATAGGACTAGGTTCTTGGCCTCCCATCTAGCCTGGGCAACAGACCCACCACCCATTTTGGGCTCAAGAACGCCCTTTCCAAAACAAGAAAAATGCTAATTTTTAGCCTAACTTTAGGCATGCATAAAAGTAAAACTATAAGTCATATGTAGGAACAATAATATCAATCATTTTCATGGTAAATACCTATAATTTAACCTTTAATATAGTCTAAATCACCTATAATAAGAATCTGTGGTAGAAGTTGCAGTAAAGGGTCTTAACATACAACTTTTTGGCATTGAAGAGACAACGTGTTAACCTTCAACTAGAAAATTTACCTCTGAGACCAATAGGTAAAAATAAAATAATTTTAACATGTCTAAATATTAAAATTACACATTTTTCAATGAATATGACACCCAATTCCACTTGTAAGTGCATTTTCACTACTGTTCTGGAGCACGAAAACACTGATAACAAATATTGTTAAAGTTGAAGCTATGATCTGAGAACTCAATTTTGGTGATTTTTGTCTAAAAAATGGAACTAAAAACACATATAAATGGGTGGATAATTTTTAGGAACAAGTTCTTGGCCTCCCATATGGCCTGGTCGATAAATCCACCACCCATTCTGGGCTCAAGAATGTTCTTCCCAATACAAGAAAGATGTTGATTTTTAGTCTAACTTTAGGCATGCATAAATAAAAAAATATAATCCATATGGAGGAGCCATAATATCAATTATGTGCATGGGATATCCTTATAATTACACCTTAAATATGGTCTAAATAAAATCTAAGAAGAATCTATGGCAGAAGTTACAGTAAAGGGTCCTAAAATACAACTTTTTGGTAGTGAAGAGACAACTTGTTGACCTCCAACCAAAAACTTTGCCTCCGGGAACGGAAGGTGAAAATACACTAATTTAAACACATATAAATAGGTATATTACACATGTTAAAATGGTCAGGAAATCTAATTCCACATGCAAGTGCATTTCCACTACTGTTTTAGAGCATGAAAACACTGATAATAAATATTGTCAAAGTTGAAGCTACGGTCTAAGAAATCAATTTTTCATGCTTGTTGGCTTAAAAATGGCACTAAAAACACATATATAGGGGTGTATAACATCCAATACCAGGTTATTGGCCACCCATCTGTCCCGATCGATAAACCCACCACCCGTTTCGGGCTCAAGAACACCCTTCCCAATACAAGAAAGATGTTAATTTTTAGCCTAACTTCAGACATGCATAAAAATAAAACTATAAGTCATATGGAGGAAACATAAGATCCTTTTTTTGTATGGTAATTACCTCTAATTTAACCTTGAATATATTATGAATCACCTCTAAGAGAAATTCGTGGTAGAGTTTTTAGTAAAGGGTTTTAAAATGCAACTTTTTGGCAGTGACGAGACAACTTGTTGACCTCCAACTAGTAACTTTGCCTCCAAGACCCGTAGGTATAAATCCACCAATTTTAACATGTATAAATAGGAAAATTATAAGTGTTACAATGATCATGACACCCAATTACACTTGTAGGTGCATTTTCACTACTGTTCTGGAGCACATAAATATTGACGATAAATGTTATCAAAATTGAAGCTATGGTCTGAGAACTCAATTTTTGGTGCTTATTGGATGAACAATGATACTAAAAACACATACAAAAGGGAAGATCACATCTAGTAATAGGTTATTGGCCTCCCATTTGACCTGATTGATAAACCTAACACCCATTCTAGGCTCAAGAATTCCCTTCCCAATACAAGAAAGATGTTGATTTTTAGCCTAATTTTAGGCATGCATAAAACCAAAACTATAAGTCATATGGAGGAACCATAAGATATATAATGTGCATGGAAAATAACTATAATTTCACCTTTAATCTAGTTTAAATCACCTATAATATAAATATTTGGTAGAAGTTGTAGTAAAGGGTCCTTAAATGCAACGTTTTGGTAGTGAAGAGACAACTTGTTGACCTCCAACTAGCAACTTTGCCTTCAAGACTGAAAGGTGAAAATACACCAATTCAAAAAAATATAAATAGGAAAATTACACACGTTCCAATGATGGTGACACATAATTACACTCACAGGTGTATTTTCACTACTGTTCTAAAGCACACAAATATTGACAACAAATGTTGTCAAAGTTGAAGCTATGGTCTGAGAACTCAATTTTTGGTGCTTGTTGGCTAAAAACTAACACTTCCAGCACATTAAAAGTGGGGGATACCATCTATAAATAGGTTATTGGTCTCCCATTTAGACCAGTCAACAAACCCACAACCCATTTTGGGCTCAAGAATGCCCTTCCCAATACAAGAAATATGTTGATTTTTAGCCTAACTTTAGGCATACATAAAACCAAAACTATAAGTCATATAGAGAAACCTTAAGATCCATAATTTGCATGGGAAATCCATATAATTTAACCCTAAATATATTTTGAATCAAATTTAAGAGCAATTTATGGAAGAAGTTGCAGTAAAGAGTCCTAAAATGCAACTTTTTGGTAGTGAAGAGACAACTTGTTGACCTCTAACTAGCAATTTTGCCTCCGGGACCAGTAGGTGAAAATACACTACTTAGAACACATATAAATAGTGAAATTGCATGTTTTATAATGATTGTGACACCCAATTCCACTCGTAGGTGTATTTTTATTACTATTTTGGAGCACGAAAACACTGATAATAAATGTTGTCAAAGTTGAAGCTATGGTATGAGAACTCAATTTTTGGTGCTTTTAAACTAAAAATTGGCACTACCAAAACATATATAGGGGTGGATAACATATAGGATCATGTTCCTGACCTCCCATTTGGCCCGGTCAAGAAACCCATCACCCATTTTGAGCTCAAAAACACCCTTCCCAATACAAAAAAGATGTTGATTTTTAGCCTAACTTCAAGCATGCATAAATCCAAAATTATAAGTCATATTGAGGAACCATAAGATGCCTCATGTGCATGGGAAAGTCCTATAATTACACCTTGATTATATTTTTAAGAAACTCTAAGATAAATCCATGGTAGAAGTTGCAGTAAAGGGTTCTAAAATGCAACTTTTTGGTAGTGAAGAGACAACTTATTGACCTCCAACTAGCAAGTTTGCCTATGAGACTGGCAGATGCAAATCCACTACTTTGAGCACATCTATATAGGTAAATTAAACATGTTCCAATGGCCTTGAAACCTAATTCTACCCACAAGTGCATTTTCACTACTATTTCAGAGTATGAAAACACTAACAACAAATGTGTTTAAAAGGCTACAAGAGAAATAAACTTGTCATGAACATGGAACTGCCAATTAATTTTAGTAATATTCTCTTAGCTTCAAGAATATGAAATTATTTACTAATGGTACCAACCACATGAATGTGGAAGCTGACTTTACACCACTAACCTACAAAAAAATGTTAGTCAGTAATTAAAGATGAATTTTATGCACGTACTATATACAAAATCAAAAACATTTGGTAAAATTGATTACATCTACATTTTAAAAGTCAACATACCTTCTCATTTCAATCCAATGAACCACTTGGATCTGCTCTAATATTAATAGTATCAAGAATATATTCATGGTTTGACTCATGAACTTTCCATAGATTCTTATTTCTTAGCCTCCCATGATATTTTTACAATTGAATATTTATTGCAAGAACCAAGTTTAAATAGTGTAGAATCTTCTTGTGAGTTTCAAAGTCTTTAAACATGCATACATTTGAATTTTTTATAGGATATCATCAAATCCAAGTTCCAATGAATACCATAGATGTAGTGGGATAATCAATGTTTTCTCCATCTCTAACTGGGCAAGTAAATTTCTTTTTCCATCTACACACTGACATAAGTAGTAATATGTTCCCTTTTCATTATCCTCATTTGTAATAACTACAAAAAAATGTCCTACATCATAAAAAATAATTTTAATGACATTATGAAGATATATTATGAGAATAAATAGTACATAAAGATTAATCTTTTACCTAGCTATACTAGATCAGATATATGGTCAAAGTCATGTGACGATGTCATGTCTATAAGTTGCAATGCTGGTGGAACCTGATATGTATTTATTATAATTAAAGGTTTGAAACTCCATTTTTCCACCCACTCTTGTGATTCACACTCATTCCAAACAAATTATATGCATGTAGAACAAAAGCATGCCAAGTGTCATGTATAAATAGTCCAAGAACCTGCATTTGATCTATGAAATGAGTGGAGATCACTTGAACTCGTTAGAGTTATACAATCCTCATAGTTTACCAAGTATTTTTCCTCTATTAACCAAAAATTTCTAAGAATATTATAATTTGTTTAAGAAATATGACATATGTTCTTATTACACCATTTAACCACAGTTTTTGGGTCAATCAAATTAGCAACATTGTCATATTTTAACTCCTCCCTTGTAATGACTCTTTTTACACATGCTCTAGCACCATCATGCTCCCATTTTCCATGGATAGCCTCAGTGAAACTCCAAATATGTCCTACACCAATGGTAACATGCATCATGCTCAACCAATAAAATATCTGTGTATTCTTGAATTGTGATGTGCAATTGTCTGACCTAATGTAATGTTTGAAAATAATGTTCCTCTGAGTCAACTGTCCATAGAAATTCTGAAAAAAACCTTGCACATACTCTATACAATGTGATCGGTCATCACTGATATAGAAATAGTACTCCCTTAATATTTTTTGAACTTACTCTATACTATCAGGTACATGCATGAATGCTATATGCACAAATATGATAATTTTTGTTGAGTTGTAATACTACAATTAAACTTCCATTTTTGGTTTGAATGTGTAAGTTTCAGCCAAGTCAACTACTAAAAAAATATATTCAAGTGGGAATGTGTCCTTGCTTAGCTTTAAATGTTCATTCAACCATTTAGTCCTATGTGTGTTCCTTGCATACTCATGAATAATTTTATCCATGAATTCAACCATAAATTCTGAAACAGGTATCTCCTTTGTAACAAACTCACACCTTTTAGATTCTTTGCCATCTTTTACTTGATAAGTCACAAATTTGTATTTACTCAAAACAACTAATTCATGTAAAATTATACTTGTACACTCCTCATGGATACATTTTTTTAATTTTGGCAATCCACCATAAATTTTACAATTTCCATCCAAACATGCTTTCTTATAAAATAACTGTCCATCTAGTCTTTCAAAAAAAATATTTGAAATAAATTACCTATATGATTCTAGTGGAAATTCTATGCCACACTCCTAAAAAATGTTGTTAGTATGAAAAGTACAATGAATATGGTGAAAACATCATAGTTCATTGAAAATTCTACATGGTGCCTAAAATAAGAAGTGGTGTGTGTGTGTGATTTAATTTTAAATAAAAAAGTTATGGCCATCTCAAAAAGTCTTTGACTAATAGAAATTTATGGATGTTTTTCCAAAAACTTAGAGTAAGATTGTGTTTGAGTCATATCCAAGAATTTTTTTAGATGTGGTTCAAAATTACGAGAACCAACTCTTATTTTCACTACATCTCTTGCATTAGGCGTAACTCTTGTATTATCTTTCCAAAATTGTGCAAGTCTTTCAAACAATCAATTGTAGCCTTTTCCTTTCATGGAAGTCTACCAGAGAATGCCCAGAGCTCTATTGTATTGGGTTCATTAATTATTTCACGTCTTGCAATTGCTTTCATTCATTTTTTTCTATTTATATCAAGTGTTTGACTTCTTTTTGAAATCAATCATTTTTTTTTTGTTTCAGCACTTACTACATAAGTTGTCATTATACGTCGGGCAACATTACAATCTTTATTGTGTGATTTCAGGCCTAAAATATGATATGTATCATTTAAATTTTCAATAATTTCATCATTTTCATCATTTTAATTAACTATGTTAGGTGTTCTTAGTCCTAATGTGTACATTATATGTCTCATCTTAACCAATTTCATCAACAAAACAAATAATTGACATCTTTGACTATCATACTCCAATCTATGAAACAAAATATCACAAATTTCTTGAGCCAATCTTCTTGAATGGAGGTTAGAAATTTTTTTATGAATTGGTTTCAAAATATTTTCATCAACTTCAATTAAGTACTTATCTTTTCTATGCACAATTCTTGGAGGTGCTGTTGTTGGTGAAGTCCGTTCAGAGGGTGTTTCAAAATCATTATATGTTTCCATGAAATTTTCTTCATTATTTTTTTATTCATTATATGTTTCCATGAAATTTTATTCATTGCTAATTTTATAATTATTTGAGTCCATTAAATTTTCTTCATTGTTTGTGGGTAAAGTATCATGCATAGGCTTTTCATCAACAAAATCAAAAACTTTAAACTTTGAATGTGAATTTCCAACATTATTTAATTTTATATTTTAATTTCATCATAATTAAATTAATTATTGTGAATTTCATATAATTAAATTCATTATTTTAAATTTCATCATTATTCAATTTATTATTGTCAATTGCCTCATTATCTAAGGCATTTGGCTCATCAGGGTTAGTATTTGTACCTTGTCTAGAATGAAATGCTTGCATTCATACCTTGTTTTCTCTCTCAAATCTTATAATTGATTTGATGTTTTTTTATTCAACTTCTTCCTCTTCCTTGAATGTGAACCAAAGCCCATTTTGACAAAATCAACCAAGAAAGTACTTCAAATGTGGGGTCCAAAAAAACTACAATAAATAAAGTATGTAGAGGACGCAGGGAATGTCTGTGGGGATAGTAATCTCGATTAGGGATAAAAATAGATGTTGAAATGTGAGTTTATATTTTACTTTAAGGAATGCATACACATTCCTTAAAGTAATAGGCATATACTATAAAAACAAGAAAAAAGGCTCATATTCAATGTATTTTTTTCACTATAATACTATAATATGATGTAATAAGACTCAATAAGACTATTATATGATGCATAAATCCATAATATGATGTAATAAGACTATTAGATGTTATAATAACACTATCATATCATTCAATAAGGCTCAATATGATTTAATAAGATTATCATATGATGCAATAAGCCTATCATGTGATGCAATAAGACTATCATATGATGCAATAAATTTCAATATTATGTAATAAGGCTATCATATGATGAAATAAGGCTCAATATGATGCATAAATCCCCAATATGATGCATAAATATCTAATACATGATGCAATAAGACTCTTGATAAGACTATGAAATAATACTAATGAATGATGTAATAAGGCTTAATATGTAAGACAAAATGAGCTAATTTTACCCAAAATCCCATCATAGGTCCTTACAAAACTAGGAGAATAATAGGTTCACAAATTGGCACTAATCATAGTCATGAATTTATGCATTTGTGATGAAATAAAGGAACTTAGGGTTTTATTTGTTATAAAATTAGGATTTAGGGTTAGGGGTTTAGTGTAATGGGTTTGTACATGTGTATATGTCATGATACTAGGGTTTAGGGGAACTATACATGTTCAAGTGATAAAATTAGGGTTTAAGATCAACTTGTCATGAAACGTGACCTAATTTAGCCCTTTTTATCACATCATAGACTCCAATTTAGGTTTAATGGGTTGAAATTGGCCACATATGCATTCGTATCTGCATTTTTTATTAAATTAGGGTTAATTAATCTATACATGTATCTATATTATATAATTAATTGGGCCATAAATTTGGTTTAAGGGCTCAATTTTGCCAAAATCACATCCTAAATTTAACTAATTGACTAATTAGTTTAATTTAAGATAGAAATAATCATACTTAATTTTGTCCTAAATCATATATCATGATCTTATAGTTATGTTAGGAAGGGATTGAAATTGACCTCCCATGCTTCCTCGATTGAATTGCCCCTATAATTTAACCTTGTTGTGCCACATATGTACCTCATACACTTGAAAGTGTTAAAGGTATCAAATATGCATCAAGTCCTAGAAATTTTAGAGTTGACAATGCCCCAAGAGGCCAAATCAAATTACATATCACCACATGTACCTCGTATGTGCTCAAAAGTGTCAAAACTATTAGAAGTGTTATGTCTAAGAAGCGTTAAAGAGCTCTATTAGATACCTGTGAGGCCTGATCTAATTAGATCCATCACCATGTTTGTATTTTGTGCACACATATATTTATGTTAGAGATCTAACTATCACTTGTCCTAGAAGCATCATATTTTTCAGAGCCTCAAGATGCCCAATCCAATCAAATATTTCTACATGTGTATGTCTAGTACACATGGAGAAGTGTTAGAGTTGTCAATAATGTATAGCTTTAATACTTAGACATGTTTCATCATTGAGCCAACCAATCCAACTAAGGCCTATTCATAAATTTATCATACATAAATATAATCCAATAATGTTTAAAGATTAACATCGATCCAATCAATTCATGTCTAGTAAATAATTCACATGATGTAAGCCTCTAACTTGCCATTATTATACAAAAATTGTCATTAGAGCCCTTTAAGGTCCCATCTGAATTGAGAAAGCAAGCAATGATCTTTTTTTTACATGTATGTATTTAAATTATTTATATCCCTCTACCTTGAATTACCTCTATATCCCAAAGTAAATTCATATTAATTCTTGCACACAGTAGAGAACACAATTCTAAAATGGATAAGCCTCAACCTCAAATCCCAAGCTACAACAAGAATTCAGAGACATGTACTAATTTTTTATTGTCCACATCATAAGGTTTAAGTTCATTACAATGAAATATGAACAAGATGATTGAAGATATATGTAAAAAATATATAATCTTAAAACCTTTGATGAGGGGGTGCACACTGGTATTCAACTTTGATCAACCATCTATATGAGGTGAGAAGTTCATCATACACATGAACAATTATTGGTTCTCTCTACTCAACATCATCCTTGAGGGGAAGCAGGTCTCAAATTTAGGGGACATTATCATAGGTTTAGTGTATCTTGAATAATATCAATAGAGTTTAATCTGAGGTAACATATACATATGGCATACTTGGTCAATACAAGGTCTACATCATCTCTTAATGGTTTCAAACAAATTCCCTAGTGCATTTAGATATTTTCTAAGCTATACATTCATCACTATAGGCACGACATCTTAAAACAACATCATCACTAATAGATACATGTGACCATTACAAGTTTATTGAACTCAAAACCACATCTTATACAAAATAAAACACATACCCAACTTGACCAAAATATGTAAGAAAAACATGTACATACCTTGTACCCATCATCCTATTTTCATATCTTACCATCCCAATTACATAGTAATATATAGAACTCTATAGTATTGATAAGCACCAAGTGTTGTCTAGATTTTTTTTGGGATTTAAATTGTTGCATCCATGGTGTACTTAGGACTAGTCCCATGTCAAAGACACACTCTTTAGATGACATGGGAATGGATGGAGTGGTTGATGGTTATCCCATATGTGTTGTAGGGGTAGATGAAGGAGGTGCACGGAATGGAAAATTAACCATATTTTCATAAGATATCTTAATTTGAATAATGTATATGAATACATTAGGGGAAACAAGTGAGTAATTTTAATAATAGAAGAATCTTGTTATAATTTTAATTGCGACCTCAAAATGTAGCTATTGAGTTGGATGCACTAAGTGACCTTAATGAAAACTTAAGAGACTTTATTAAACACATTTTAGTAATGTTTTTAAGAAATCCAAGGAATGATTCACAGGTATTTAGATCTATTAGATAACATTCTTGAAATAGATATCCAAGATATGGACTACTATACCAAGGGCTCAATTATTATTTCTACTTACACAAAATTATCTATACTATATAGTTCAATTCAATGGATTTTCCACTTAAACAAGTTAGTTCAAAATTTATAAATTAAGGGATTTGGTCAAAGATATCAAATAAATAACAAAAGGGTAAGATATGATTTTAGGCAAGTAGGATAATATCAATAAGAAACACAAAATTTAAGGGCAAGTAGGATTTTAGGAAAGTAAGTTGGTAAGGTATATCCTTGCCCTACTAGGGGAAAGGTCACAATATTTGTGCATGATTCAATTATAAAATAAGGCTTTTATTAACATGCGTTATATTAACAAAACATATTGGTGTATATAAATATTAAAGTGCACCAGAAGCTGAACATGTAATATCTAATACTTGTTCAACATTTATTCTATAAAATTAAAAGTAACAAATCACATCTTGATAAGTAAGAGTCAAGTATTGATACTCTAATGCACAGTGATTAGTACTCTAAAGGTTAAGTTTTGATCATAGGTTTAAAAAATACATTTTATGACCTCTCATGATAAATTCAATTATATTGTAAAATTTATAATGTGTTAGACTGTGAAAACTTAGTTATAAGTACTTAAGATGACATATTGAAACGGGTAAATTTTTTGAAGTCTAATGCGATGTTATAACACCTTAATTAATTATCCAAAGCTAATGGTACCTTTACCCTATAACAAAGATGAAATTTGACATTTCCCCTATGAGGATGCATGGCTAATGGGACCTTTCCCCTATAAAAAACAAAATTTTTGTTTGTTTATGTTATTTCAAAGTAACACATGTGCATTATATAACACATATGTGCTATATATTATGTTATATAATGTGTACACATTATATAATGCATATGAATTATATAATGCATACATGTTATTTGAATTTGAATTTAAAATCGAGCCTTTAGGCCTGAAAATGACCTAGAATTTTGAGCCAAAGGCTTATGACTGTGCATCTACAGTCGAGACTGAGAGTTTTAGTAAAAACCAACAAATTTCAACTTCAATCATCAAATACACTATGGATTTCAATATCGAATTTCAAAAAAATATGACCATTACTTTTTAAAAATATGATTTTTATAATTTTTGGGCTATTTTAAGGGTTCAAATTATATTTATTTCTAACAACACCTTTTTTAGGCCAATACATGCCATACTAATACATGCCCATTCATGTTTATCTAAAAAAATTTCATTGATACAAGTACACAAAAAATTATACATTAACAAACTAGGCCTAATTCTACACATTCAAGAAAAAATTCAATTTTTGTTTTTTCTGAGGTACTTAGGGTGGGTTGCATGGCCAACTATTCATTTTTTTATCAATGTTTAGGATCTACTTAGTTTCAAAATTAATAAAAAAAATCATCAAATAATAATAAATTTTTTTTTAACACATTATAATATCTTATCTAAATATTAACCAAAGGGTTTCTAACAATAATAAATGATGCTAAAAAAATGGTGGGCCGCATGACCATCTGTCTACTATGTTTTCTTTACAAAAAAATAGTAGGTCCTCTACAAATTTTAGATGTTTGACCTATTTGTACTTAACTATTTTTCAAAAAATGTAGTTTTTTAGAAACCAGACTCGAAATTATACAATTCATGTTTTTATACCATCTTCAAATTTTGAGTGTATCCATCTCTAATTATCTATAGAATTTCACGTTTCTAAATTTTCAAAAAAATCATGTTGATGGGTAGGCCTTTTTTTATCCCCCAAATGTGTGTGCTTACACTTAAATACCTTTTGATAGACAAGCATCTCTTGGGGGTGTTGAATTAAAATATCAAACTCATTATTTTACATTGAAATATATATCACAATCCATGGTACGTAAATATTCAATTCTAATTATAAACCTTTCAATATTATATGTACTTCCTAAATGACTATCATGCATGGCTACCTAGCATCATTAGCTAAACAATATCAAAGCATAAAGATCCTAAACTAAAAAAATTGCTTCAAAATATCCTAGTGTGTGTTCATAAGGGAAAAAGGTTGAAACTTATAAACTTATATTGAAACCACACCCTTGCATATCTCTATGAAATCCTTTACATCAATGCCTTCTATTTCTTCTGTCACTATAATATCATCTTTGGTAACTTCTATAAACATTCCTTGCACCACTTTTACCATTTCTCCCTAAATATAGGAAGAGGAATGGATTAAGAGTGTACAAATGGAATAGGCACAAAGGCCTAAAATGATTATTTAGGACAAGCCTAAAGTTAAATTGAAGTTTGAGAAAGCTGTAAGGAAACTAAAAATAGTCACAACAACTAAAATAACACATGAAAGGGAGTCCCATGCTATATGAGACTAAAGAATATATATTTATATTAATAAATAAAAGGAAAAGGATAATCAAAGACCATGAAAGAAGTGAAGATGAGATGATTGAGGATACTATATATGTTATGAGGTATTCTCATCAAATTACTGAGAATGGTTTTTAGGAAATAAAATATAAAGTAATAAAATTGTAAAGTATAAATGAGGTTGATATTCTAGATTATCTTATAGAGAATGTTGAAAATGATTCAAATTATTTATTTGAATTATTATTAAAGTTAAATGATGTTAGAATTAGAGGCAATGTATTACATTAGGAAGTTAAGAGGTAGTAGGCATAGATTAATCTGATGAAGGAAAAATTGCAAAATCTTTCCAAAGTAATCAAGAAGGGTATGTTTATAGATATTATCATACTTGTGTCAAAGTTTTTTTATAAACATGTGAAATTCCTTCGAAGAATGGTCTAAAGGCATGGAGGTTAAAATGGACCCAATAATTTATTTTTACACTATAACTTTAGACCTATTTCTAGTGGCTAACATTCCCTCAATGTTCCCAATTAATAATAAAATCATTGATGCCACATAGTTGTTTACACAGTTGACTACCATCATGACCAAATTTAAGAGGGAAGTCTAGGTTGAAAATAAGAGAAGTTTATACCCTCAATGTTCCCTCAATTGTCTTCATGATGAATATTTTCTTAAAAAATTGATTCTATAGTTGGATGATATGTATTATAAATTTACTATAATCAATTATCATTCAAAGTAACTTTATAGTAAATATTCAAAATTAATTATTCATCGGTTTTGGAAGTGTGTTATATGATTATACACATCAACTAGGTTTATGTGAGTATTAGTTTAAGATAATATTAATTAAAAAAAGTGGTTGTTATAAGTGGGTATTATTTATAGAGCTTAAAGAAAACTCTTTTCTACCCAACCATTCTCTCTATTTTATATTTTTTTTAGTAAAAATTGACTTTGTATACAAGCATAATTGTAAATATACATGATTTAGTTAATTTTATAAATAAATTTGTGGAGTTAATTTTATTTTTAGGAAGAATTTTATCAACAAGTAAAAGTTCTATTGCTCAATTGACATTTCTGCCAATGGGTTATCTAAAAATACACATACCTACAACTTGTGCCCCATGTTACATTTTTAAATCCTAAAATTAGTGGAAGTATTCTCATCATCCTATTTGAGTGGGTCACAAACTTACATAAATATTAAATACAATTTTTCAAAAGGTCATATTCAAACAAGCACTAATTGTGTCCAACTAAGAATTAATATACTTTAAATTGTGTCCATGTTAATTGAATGATGTTGCATGCTAAAAATAGTTGAGCTTGGAAGTTTTTTTTGGGAAACATTTAAGTGAAAAATAAACTATTCAAGACATAACATGTACAAAGAACTAACTAAAATCAAAACACATCATCTTGGGTAGCCATTCAATCATAAATCAAACATGTATATAAGTATTGAGTTAAAGGAAAATAAAAGGTGAGAAGTGAATTGTATAGTATAGATTATGCATATGAATCTCCTATAACTTTGAACAAGACCTCAAATTAGGATATTCAATCAGTAATGGGTCCCTATTTACATTTTAAAATGGGGTGTGTGTGTTAGGGCACAATAAATGGTGACTCAGAGGAGAAAATACTCTTGAATATTTGAGAACCCAAAATCTCAGTAATGCATCATATAAAAAATTCAGCTCTATCAAGAAAAGATTAAACAAACCAAACTTTGAAAAAGACTCCTACTTCCTCATGCAACATACTAATAATTTACATTCATTGGATTTGAGTGTGTGATTTTTTTTGTGAAATTAATTTCCCCTGGTTATGATATTTTTAACAAAGACATGAATAAACATTGTAGGTTTCATTTTGACATCAGATTTTATAACCAAATAGTAAGGGAAGCCTAGGCATTGCTTTGCTACCATCCATGTGTCCATACCCATGATAGAGATGCCTCTGATTCCTCTCTAAGCAATGATCTATTTATAGCTAGGTATCCATATCTCTAATAGAGATTACTTGAATCACCCTTAATCTATTAGTTTATATGATTTTTTTGAAACACAAATAGAGGAAGGGTTGGGAATCACCATTGTCTAGGTATATGCATAATAAAAATTATTTTAATCAATACATCACTATTAGGGTGTATCCATTTATATTTTTACTATCTCCCATATAAGTTTTAACATTTAATAGTGCAATTAATATTTGTAATTGAAAAGTCTTTCTAAAATTTTTTATGACTATATCAAATCAAATCATAGAGGTCTAGTAAACTTATTTAGTCTAAGCATAACCTAATTTAGTAATAACATATACTTCAATATGATAAGCTCATGTACTTTTCAGAATAAATCCTTGTGAAAACCAATTGTGCATCCTTATGAATCATCCCCTTACTTTTGGAAATTCTTTTCTAACTTCAACATATTAAATCAATTATTCTATTGTATAATTTTAGAAAATCACAACTATGCTTTAGATATTTACAACAATTCTTAGGATGGTGTAGAAGCTAAGTAATGAATTCTTGAGCATGAAAAAAATAATAGGGAATATTAGTGGACAAAATATAAATCAGGGCTTTAGATTCCAAAGATATAACTTGCCTTTCAATAGGCCTAGAAATAGCATAGAATAACAACCACTCAACAAGGTGCCTAAATTAAATATCTTTGAAGCAAAGCTACCCAATTGGTTTTAGGTTCATAATATGACATGCCATGGAGAATCGGATTGCATAGAATTCTTTACTACTTTTTAATTTTTTAGAAATATATGGAAAGATAAGAGAGTTTTGCGAACCAACCAGAGTCATCCTCATCAAATTCATTAGGATACCCTAGTAAAATAATGGTATTTGATACCTATGACTTTCCATTCCTAGTGAAAGATGAGAATGAACAAAAGGATAATATAGATAATATCCATGCACTTTAGTTATATAAGAACAATTAAAATCTGAGTAATAAGTAACCTGTTACAACCTTCACTTCTCAAAACAATAATGCTACTACTCTTCCAGATCTAAAGGTAAATAACAATCTACCTCATTTAAAGTGAAGTGATCAAACCCAAATCATGAAATGATAAAGTAGATCTGGGTACAACATTATTAAGAATATGAATAAGATAAAGGATAATATCACCATGCATGAACTAGTTCATATCACTAAACAAAGGGAGTTATTTCTAAAAGACATGATTGGCAGGTCCTCTACATATGATAATTCCAAATATGCCCATGTCAATATGATGGTATACAAATAAAAACCTAAAGTACCACCTGTAGACATCCAATTCCTAACACCATTTGTGTTGAAATTATCCATCTTACTTGAATTACACTCAAATACACATTTTAGGTCAAAATCCATAAAACATCCTAAATGGTTCAAACTTGTCACTTACAAGTGCCAATTTAGGTCAAAGTATCCATAAATAAGATAATGCATTTTATGGGCTAGCTATCTTTGATCAGATCATTTTGAGTCAAAATGACCATTTTTCCATTTAGTGTTCTAGATCACTCTTTTTCTTCTAATTTATTGGTACATATCATGTACCTTTGTTATTTGGTACTGGCAACATCCTAAATGGGAATACAACTCCAATGCATATAACATCACCTTCCAGTTCCTCTCCAGTCAAATTATAACCTAGTAATATGACTTTCTGACCATTTTGATTAACTGAGGGCTAATTTTCAAATAATTACACAAATGATGATTAACCTTGTTTAAGGCTAATTAATCAAAATCAAGAGCTTAAGTGGATTTTCCATGAGAGTTGTTAAATAGTTCTTTTTGAAAATTGATTCTTATTATCTACATCACCTAGTGACATCATCTATGGGGTGACATCTATCAAGCCATAAGTGCATAAAATATCAAGATTATGGGTCACCCATGCCTAGTTAATGCCTTCCATGTCTCTTTAATGCTTATTTATCTTGAGGATATTTATGGATTTAATTACAAATATTAGGATTATCCTCAACCACACATCTTCATCTCAAGATGGGTGGTTCAGGTTGATCCTAACCAATCACAAAAATCTATAAATAGAGAGGCCATGAACATCATTTCTAAGATATTTTGGTGCAAGGTTATTATGCTCAAATATCTTCAAAGCTTGAACATTGCAAAGTTATAATGCTAAATTGTTTCCACAACACTTCATTGATAGGCTAGTTTAGTGATTCCACATCAAGAGCCTAGGTTTTATGGAATGTTCTTGAGGCATTGGAGGAGCTTACCACCATTTTTGACAAATACAAGGATGATTGATCAAGGGAGAACATGTTTTTGAGCCACATAGGTATGGTGAGTCCATTTGGGAAGGTAATATGGTGATTTATTTCTTTCATTTGTTTCTTGATATCCTTTGTAATTCCCATAGGAATAGATAGGCTTAGTTAGTTAGTTATTTATGAATGTTTCATTGTTTATAGACTAATTCTTTACTAACTTGCTTTGTAATCCTCTCTACACCACCATTTCTATTGACTATTAGAATTTTTAGAAAGAATGTGCATAATTTCTTGGTTGACTCAAGTGCCTTAACCAATGTGATGTTGATAATTTATGCAAGAAGCTATGTTTGACCTAAGATAAGTCAAAAAGAGTGGTCCTATAGTAGTGATAAGTATTTTTTGGCATGTGTTAGAGAGTTGACTAATGTGCACATATAGATTATATCTAATCCACATGTATGACAATACATAAATATTCTAGTCATTAACATTTTATAAACTTATGGCCTAATATTGAGTTGTGATTATTTAAATACATTGAATGTGTACATGGCCATATATTTCTCCCATATTTGGCTACCTTGGAAAGGAGTAACTAACTAGATTCGACTGGATAGACCAAAGATGAAGCACCTAATCACTGAGTACAACACTAAGAATGAGAAGGTTGAATTTGCATCTCCACATGTAGGAGTGTACACATTTAATACCAATCAAGAGTTTCATGAACAATAATTTAAAGGTCCTTCTTAGTTATGGACTCTCCATTTTGATGTAGCTAGATCTAATTAAGGTTATGGTGTTGGTGTAACCCTGATAGACCAAGATGGTAAGTAGTATCTGGATGCTTACAAGCTGTAGTTTCATTACACCAATAATAGGGCTAAGTATGAATTTCCATTCATTTTTATTTAATTTACCCTAAAGCATAATGTCAAGCATTTATAAATGTTTCATGATTTAGAGCAGTCATTAACTAGATTAGAAATAAATACTAGTTTAAGTTCACTCACTTAAAGAAGTATAAATAATAAGAATGGGACATGATTGAGTCCTTTGAAGTGTTCGATATCACAACCATACTAAGGGAACAAAATTATATGAAATATTCACTAGCATCTTTAGATGCTAATCTGGCACCACTCTAAAAATCAAAGATGTAGAAATTCTCTATGGAGCTAGTTCTTTTCCCTTTTATCCTAAATAATGTGGATAATTTCTAAGTATTTGAGAATAATCAATATACTATCCAATTTATGAGTAGTTATATAACCTTGAATTCCAAATGATATATTATAAGGATGTTGAACCCATGCATATTAAATATCTAGGAGAGAATGATGTCCTACACCCAAAGGATAACCTCATCCCTCTAGGGAAGGTTTCCCTAGAATGAGGTTTCAACATACATCCACAAGTTCAAAATTAGAAGTAATATAAAGTAACCAAATCTGATTTTATTAAGGATAATCTGGTTGTTTCCCAACATCCTTATTATTTGAGCATTGGTATGAGTTACACTGAAATAGAGAAACAAAAATTGAAATGATTGCTGACAAATACAAAGACATGATTGATTTGACATATGAATATTTGAAAACCTTTGACCCTAGAATCATCACACACAACATTCCATTAAAGCCTTAACACAAGCCTTTTAGATAGAGATAGAGGCCAGTTAATCTAATAATGTAACATCTCATCCAAATAGAGGTACAAAAGCTATGGCTTTGATTTTGTGAAACATAGGATAAGAAAAATGACATATGTGATTTATTTTGATGTAAGCCATAGTTTTCTAGTTAACATTTGGAATTGAATTTAACATTGAATAATTTTGGTAGATATTGGCTCTATCTAGGATCTATAATTGGGGATTTATTTGCCTATTATTGCTGATAAATTCTACATATTCCATTACTAGGTTAGTGATGCCTTCTATTCTATGCAATAACATTGAGGTTGTAGGATCAAAGGAATTATTGTACATCTCAAGGGTTGGCACAATGTTGGGTGTATATGCATCATTTACTTGGATAAACATTTTTTGGAATCTAGCATTAAAGGATCTAATGGGTTCATTGGGCTCTCATACTATAAAAACATTGTTATATGGCACTGGGACTAGTAACATATCAAAATTGACCTAATAAGGTGCTTTCACACTAGGTCAAAGAGGTAATTAAATCTTGTAGAAGGTTGAGAAACCAATCATAAACATTATCTTTTATTGTGAAGGGTTAAATACAACACGCCACATCCTAATTGACCACATTCATTATTCCTAGATATATATTGAAAGACATCAATCATTCTTCAATAGTCTTTATTGTAGAAGGTGAGAAGGAGGGAGGATATATTTGGGGGTTTATAGGCAAGCCATGGGTGGCACTGAAAGTAACAATAGTATAACCAACTAACCAAACTAGGGCCATTATGATTCTAGGGAGTGAACCCATCATAATTGGTGAAAATTACTAGGTCTAATATTTCTTTGAGGTACCCTTATCTGACCTAGGTCTTCTATAGATATAAAAAGGAAATACCAATATATCGGTGTCAAAGTTATACATAGTTACCATCTTTGGAATATCCATTACAATTCAAGTGGTCTTCTTCAATAAAGTAGATGTAAGTCCTTATAATGTTAGATAATTTTTTGTTGATGTGGGTTTTATGAAAAATAGGGAGCCTTACAAGGTAGACTCTAATGTTTCAATAACTATGAATGAATATTTACTCTATGGCACGAGTTGTAGAGTATTGGGTTTTGTAAACAACATGTTGGTGGAATAACAATGAGTGAAACAATTTATTCACCATGGATGGGTTCGGTTATGGATGAATATAAACCTATTTGAGATTGGTATATTGATGATGGATTTAACCTAAGGTGGGTATGACCAAAATAAACTCAAAAGAGGGAAATATAAGATAGAAAATAATACCTATGGACTAAACAAGATGAAACCTTTTTAGGTTAAATCTTAAACTAGGAGCTGAAAAGTAATTAGGAATCAATGTTTGCTACAATATGTTGTAATCACATCAACACTCAAGCACAATTAGTATTCTAAGGAAACAAGAATATAGTAAACTTGAGCATACATAATAAAAGGTTGTTGTGTTTGTACTATTGTATTTTAACATCTATAAGGGATATTATGGTTAATACACAAAAGGCATTTAAATTAGCAATAACATAATATGAATAAATTTTATTCAATGGATTTAGGGTTACATAGTGATGGATTTGGTAGTTATGCCCTAAATAAACATACAATGGCATAGGGAGCCTGTGATCGATCTAAAAATGGAGTGGTAGACACTAGGGCATGACAGGGTGTGGGGGCAAATGAGACTAGGATAGAGATAAAACTTGTCTTGGATGTGGTGGTGACTACATATAAGGTAAAACCTAGCTCTACGACAGTAGTTCCAATTCATTGATTTGTATTGGTGTCTTCCAATATGGTGAATACTGATAGAAAGGGACATTGCATAAGGGGGATCTCAAATCGATTAATAAGAACAATACAAGTATGTATATCTAAGGTTGTGTCTAAGGTAGGTCTAACAGTGGATTCTATAAGGAGTCCTAAGGAGTGCTATAATAGAGATCCCAAGGTAATGGAGGAATTTCATCTGCATACCTCATATGTGGATGCAACTTTAAGAAAATTAAGGGATAAATATTTATCACCAGCTATAGTAAACCTTGTTATTCATAACATTTATCCAAATTTTAAATGATTTATGGCCTTCTCTTTGAAATCTCTATATTTGGATTACAGGTAATTAGAAACCTCATATAGATGACAAGATTACCATTCACCCTTGTGAAAAAGGTATTTTCATTATTATTTTTGATTCTATAACTGAAAAAGATCTTGTTTTCTCACATTCATGGGTTTGGGAGAGTCATTGGTTGGTGTACAAACTCTGGTATTCCAATTTTAACCACCACACCAAAATGTTTAATATATAACCTATCTAGATCCATTTGCAAAACCTTATCCTACAATTTTGAAATGTGGGGTTTTTTAAAGTTATTTTTACTATTCTCAAAAAATTTTGGTGTTTGGATTCCATGATTAATAAATAAGGGCATCCCAACTATGTCAGATTGCTTGTCTATGTTGATATTTCCAAAGAACTTCTAGCTCAGGTAGAGTTGGTTGTGAGAAATAGAACATGGGTTGAGTCAATATATTATGAGGGCCTTCCTTTTAGATGTCATAGATTTTTTCTAATGGGACATTTTATAAATGATTATCCTATCATGACACATAAGAGAGGAAATAACTAGTGGGTAGATGCAAAAGTAGAACATTTGATAGTAGAAGTAAATATAGATTTAGGGGAATATGAACTGGAAATGATTTCAAAAACATTGGTTGAGTTTTGGTCAAGGGTGGGGAGTCTGTGGTCATGGATACCTATGTAAAGGTGACACCAGATTTAAAATTGCAAAAGAATGAGTATATTTTGGCATCGACTTCTAAAAATCATATAGATAAAAGTGTCAAATCCCCAAAAGTCCTTAGCATGCCTTCAAGGGAAGGATTACTATAAGTTCTCATGAATCAAAGTCTAGAGGTAGATTTGGAGTTATCCATCCCCATATTAACAAATACAAAAGAGGGGAATGGGTGAAATATTGTGAAAGGGAAGAACGGAAGAGGTAAAAAGGAACTAGATCCATTAATTATGTCTCTTAGATCTCAAATAGAAAACTAAAAAGAGAGACTCTCTTCACTTTATTTTTGTTATAGTAATTATTGTATGATTTGGCTTATTTGCCACTAATATTTGTTACTTTTTTGGGTTTAAGGGTTTGTTCCTTAAAATCCTTCTATTGATTATTCTTGGGCTGATTTTGGGTTGGTTGTAGCCCTTGGGTTGTCTTTCTATTTTTTCTATTTTTCATGGTTTTTGGGCATTGTTAATACCTGTCTTATTTGGATTGTCTTATATGGTATGGGGTCCCTAGTTCAAAAAAAACCCTTCATCTTAATTTAAAAATATATATTTAAAAAGATAAATCATGCACAACCAAGAGACTAAGATAGTATAATGACATAATTTATTATAATATTCAATAATTTGGAGAAGAATCAACTTTTCATATTAATAATAGTTTTAGAATAATCCATGGAATTTCCTATTAATCTTAATATCCAAAATTATCCTCCCATTGGGATCAGGAGGATACAAATATATATATATATATATATATATATATATATATATATATATATATATATATATATATAGTATAAAAATTGGCATATCATTCTATTTATGAGATGTAATTTTAGACTTTGCTTGAGAGATGAGGCATCCCCATCCAAAGATTATATATATATATATATATAATCTTTGGATGGGGATGCCTCATCTCTCAAGCAAAGTCTAAAATTGCATCTCATACATAGAATGATATGCCAATTTTTATACAAAGCATGCATGTAAAATGGTGTTTTCCTAGAATTGAATTCCTTGACCAAAATAAAATATATATGTGCCAAATAAAATATGAACTAATAGTTATAGCTTAGCTGAATCATGAAAATACATATGTATTTAAAGGGGTGATGATGTGGCATTAGTAGAAGATGAAAATGATGGGTAATAGCTATAGAAAATGAAGTGGATGAAACTACTTTAGTAACTTCAGTTACATATAGAATAGACACTATCATTATAGATATACCATAAGTTACCACCAATGTAGTTATACTAGTGAGTATCAAAAGTGGCACAAATGTTGTCCATGTCTGCATTTTCACTAGTGTATATCTTAGAGACTGACTACCTTGAGGAGGTGTCAGTGGTGCCCTTACTACTGAAGTTGATTAACTTACTACATCCATTTGAAAATATAATACTTGGCTAGCCTAGATGTTGATATCAATAATTTTAAAATAAAGTAAAGACCTTTTGAAAAACTATTGGAGATTTTGTATCAAATTCATTTGTGTGATTAATGCATATTTTACCTCCACATGAAGTGTCTTAGTTACTATAATTTTGTCCCTAGAATAAATCACTAGTTGCATAATTTACTCATTGATTATATAGTATGTGCCTTTAATTTCAGCTCAAAATCTATCAATTATAGCTCAAAGGAGTTTCTCAAAAATGGGATCTGGACTAACTTCCCAAGAGGAGTGCTCACATTAGTGATCTTCATATATTTAAAAATGGATTCAAGCCTTTCTTGACTTGTGAATTGTAACACTAAGGTTTGCATTTCTTGATTCCATTGAAGTAAGATATCCCTCTTAATGGCCACATAATTCTAGGCCCATGCAATCTCTGGTGATATGATTATTTTCAAATGGGCATATACTTTATTCCTCATTACTTGGATAAGTAAATGAAGCTTTCCATTCATATCCTTCATTTTATTGAATAATTAAATTATATTTCCTAACTTAAGTTGGGATGTAGTCTTAACAAACCTTATTAAATTAATGGTGTCACACAAATTTTTATTTTCCCCTTGAAAATTATTTATTACCTCCTTAAGAGACTAAACAATGCTCCTCTATTATGACATCTGAATACATTGGTCATAGTTTATGAACATTTATTTGATTACTCCTTTGGTATATTCCAAAAAACTATAAGGATCCTCCTATTTCTATCCAGGTATGAGGGATTTTAGTTTATTCTCTTTTTTAGAGAGAATATATCTTCTCTCTATTCTAACTCAACCTATTCTCATTCTACAGCCATAGTTTTTATTTTAACCCTACTCATGGTATTCATTTTTATATCAAAGTGTAACTTGAATATTGGTTACTCAATAATTGCTTAGTCATTCCTTCCTTCTTCTTCTTTTACATTTACTTAATCCTTGAAGAAATGTTCAATGTAACTTGGTTTTATTCTTGACCTGCTTGCTTTGTAATCAAAGGAGTAAAATAAGGAGATTTATTGAGAGGATGAATTGTTGTGAGGGAATATGTCCCTACTAAAATGAAATGAGGTATAACCTTCCTCCATCCAATGACCTATTTTTGTGTTGGTGTATTAATAATGTATTTAGTCCTCCTAGGTGCCTTATACAATAAAATTATAGTAGAATTTGTCTGGGCATCTTATCCAATGGGCATTCCTAATTGTGTAGATAACCCTAGGGGTGTGGCCTATGTATAAAAATTGAGGTGGACACCAATTTATAAAAATGTACTCCCATTGATGTCTCAGGGGATTGGGGATTAGTTCTAATAAAAAATGAATAGGTCATTTGGGTGCAAAGTAGATTTCATAAGTAATATGTGGCTGATGTATATGTAACTCCAATAGTAATAGGATTATTAAAAGGACATGTTGACAATTTTTACCACAATTTAAAATGGATAAACCCCCCTATATTCAAAATCTTTAATAGGGGGATGACTATACTGTCATAGGGTGTGTTGTAATTCATCTGATGCCATTTCATATGACATTCTAGTTTTAGTCACTATCCAATTTAGTCCTTTTGCCATTTTATATCTTAGGGGTCATTTAAAAATTCATATATGAAATTGGAAATACATGTTATTCATCTGGTTCTTCATTGGTTCATCTAGACATTTGGGTGTAGTAGCAGAAATTTTGAGTAGGTAGTTTGTTGACATTATCATTACCACATGTGGATGATTCAGGTAGTATTGGTTATATGGTTGTGATTACATTAGTCTTAGGTTATTACAAACTAAATTTAAATCAATTAATTTAATTGAAATAAAATATATGAGGGTTCAAAATTTTCCTCTTAGACATTTCTTGCTAAGTTTCCATACTTAGACAATTTACAAAGGAGTTCAAATAGAGCCAAGTGTGTAGTTTGATGATATTATATCTCACACGTGTGGTAATTTATAGAGAAAATGATCATATGGGTTTGTTTAATTTTGTCCCAAGAACATATGTGCTAATTTTTAGGTCATGCAAAAAAGTGAGACAAAATTTATGCATAAGCAAAGTTAGCTCCTTAAACATAATTTGCTAAATTTCCATACTTAGCCATTTTAAAATAGAACATTATCAAAGTGTCATGCATAATTACACAGGTAAGCTCACTTGAATTTTTTTAAATGCAATTATAAATCTCTCAAAGCTATCAGATCAAGTGGGCATAATATTTTTTGTCTTAGGAACATCTCTAGCAAATTTGTCCCCTCCATGATTTCTTCACTTTAAGATATAAATCCTCAATGTTGGTCAAATAATGTGATACATTTGCACAAACATTGAATTTAAGCAAATATAAAGGAAATAATTGGAGCTTAAATTTTATAGTCTATAAGATGTTAATGATGGTCACAAGAATGCTAGATGATATGAGCTAGGACGTCAATTTTAAGATCATGAAGTAGCCATTGGGTTTCAAATAGTGGGTCCCAGTTGATCTAATGGTTCATGTTACTTCATACATCTTGATCCAATAGTGTAGGATGGGTACAATATTCAAGGATTTTGAGGGGTTGACATGTGGAAAAATCATGTGAGGCTATAGACTAAAAATGAATCCTAAAAAGCAACACATGTTTGACACATGGCATAAGTTGGAACAGAGTTGACAAGTCAAGAGCAAGATTGATGGTTGATGTTTGATTGTACAGATCAAGATTGATGGTGTGAGTGAGAGTCAAAGGTAAAATAAGTTTTATCAAATTTAATGTTTCTAACTATCATGATCTTAAGAATTTGGGCTAGTGATTGATGGCTAGCATTGAAAGTTGAAGCAAAGAGATTCCAAAAGAGATCGATATGTTGAATCTGACTAGTTTCCAGATGGACAATATAAACACATGTCTAGATGGTGAAAAACATATTTTAAAATGGAATGAGAAATATGGAAAGGGAGTAATACATGGAAAAATATATAGTGTTAATGATTCTAAAGTAGAGTGAGCTCTTTAGACTCATACACTATCATGAGAGCTTAGACAAGGTCTGAGATGAACATTGATTGCCAAATATGAAGAATGAGGTCTAAAAAAGTAATGAATGACTATAGATGGTGAATACAAGTGTATAAAATATATATATTAGTTATGGGAGCATGTTATGACTCTTATAACATATTTCAAACTCCCTCAAATAGTGTATATGTGTTTAATCTCTTGGTTTAGTTTCAAATGCTTGAGAGATGGTCCATGATGAAAGCAGTTTCACAAATGCTAGTTGAAGAATCTTTGCACCATTTTGGAAAAGTTTATCAAGGATTATAGGTATATTTGTCTTAATAATAATTTATGGTCTATTTCACACTTAGTTTCACCTGCAACATAATTGGTTTTCATGCATGGACATGTGTTTCAGTGACTCTTGGGCTTCTTTATTTTATTCTCTCTCTGAAGTTATATAAGTAGTTTCCATTTTGTCCTTTGTAAATATATACCACCCCATATACAGTGAAATCCTAATATTTTTGACATTATACTTTGCCTTAGAACAATAAATGTAATCTACTTTGAGTTCATATATCAGCTTTTCAAAGTATGTGAAGAGATATTAATATATCCTTGCTTTCTCTTAGTCCTTCTATGTTTGATGTAAGTGATTCTAGCCTAACAAGTCATATGAAGTATTATTAAGTGTATGGATTTATCCTTAAGTGTACAATGAGCCTTAGTATTTACAACTAATTTATGGTCTCATTTACCTTGGATAGTCTTCATCTATATCACCTTGATATCAAAACACTAATGCTAGTGCATTCAAGGACTCTCAAGACTAGTGTTGTGTACCTTGTTTCTTTGTGATGGAGTATGATAGTCTTTTGGAAAAAATCTTGGTGTATCACCTTCCTTTATTTTATGTTTAATTCTTTGAATCTCTAACCCTTTTACCATAATTAATTAGTTAACATAGATAAGAGCATTTCAAGATACATCTAGGGAGCTAGCCCTTAAATCTAGAGGCTCATTTCCATTATCGGTACACCGACATACCTGGACATGTTCCCATGTTGCCCAAATCTGGAAGAAACTTGAAAAACTTATTCTATGGTGTGAAATTTGGTGACAAAAGTTATAGCATGCCTGGTGATACTTATCTCCAAGACAACTAGTCAAGGTTAATGTTGGTCTTGACAATATCAACTACAGGTTGATGTGTTACTCAGTATTTCGGAAACACATCAAGGTAAATCTAGTTTGAGGCCACTGTCCTATTATAAATTTGATCTCATAATTTATGGTTCTCACAAGGTCATCCTCTAAAAGAGTTTTTAATCCCATTGACCCACTCTTTCATCCTAAACTTCCCCTTGAAGTTCAATGCCCTCCTCCTAATTTGCAATTTGGAGAACCAGTAGATTTTGATTGAGAGGAAGAGGTTGAAGAAATTAAGGAGATTGAAAATACTAAAGATTTTGAAGAGTTTTAAGAAGAAATGGCTAGACCTCATGCTTTCCTTGATTTCAATATAGAAAATCTAATTCACCTTCAAGGATATTATGATATTCCTCTTAATGCCATAAAAGGTGTAACCCCTATTCAATGGTGAGAGTCACATTACACCTAGTGAGCACATTAGAGATGTATCTAACTTTTGTAGCTTTCAAAATGTCACTCAAGAGAACATTGTTATCAAACTTCTTGCCATGTCCCTTAGGGGGAAGGATCTTGATTGGTATAGGACTCTACAAGGTGGATGCATCACATCATGAGATGAATTTTGAGTGTTGATGACTACAAGATTTAGAAATGAGAGTGACCATGCCTCTCTCATATACCAGCTTAATGTAATCAAGAGAGGATCCAAAGAAATAATGCATGATTTTAGCTAGAGATTCCAAAAAACTTGGAATAAACCACCTCTTATTATGAGGCCACCTCTTAGCTTTGTGTTTTTAACGTGTTTGAGAGCTATTGGTACTAAAATTTCTATCATGATTCAATCTATGGGTGGTTTCACTATGGCTGAAGCATATGGCATTGCTATTAGAGATAAAAAATAATCTCATCCAAACTAGAAGATTTCCACTTAAAGTTTCTATGCATCTATTGTCTCATGATTTTTTTGTTTCTTTGAATGTGTATCAAACTCCTAATCTCAATACCAAGCCTAGAGCTGCTCTTAAGAAGAAGGATAATGTCATAGATAAAGATGCAAAAATTCAAATGCTAAGAGCTCATCTTAGGCAAGCTAACATACAACCAGGTGCCTATCAAAATTTATATCCTTATCATCAATAGTATGGTCATTAATTTTGAAGAAGAAGAGGCTAATGACAACCTAATCCCAATAGGTCTACCAATGCATATAATCCCAACTCTACCACTAATGCAAGAGAGATGGTGCCAGTTCATAGCAACTTGGTGCAAGGTGAAAATTGGTCGCAAGGATAATTTATGGATGCTAATGAAGGTAGAGAATAGGCTCTTATTTCTTAGCACAAGGTTAATCCTCTCCTATCTATTGATGATGAAGTTATCATAAATACAAGTGTAAGTAGATATCCTCAAGAAGAGATCTTCACCAACTTCTTGGTTGGGGACACCTTCATGATTAATCAAGGAACCTTGGTTGTAGACAATACTAGATCCAAAAAAAAAGGATTTAGGTGGAGATAGTAATGTGCCTAAAAGCTCATCCAATCATCTTCCAAAGCAACAAATCATGGTTACAAGTGGGACAGTTCCAAGGGCTCCTACATTTACATAAAATTAGAATGCTAGAAGGACTATTCAAGGCACTCCAACTCCTTAGGCTCTAAGAACTTCCTTGCCTCCAAGAGTCTAGGAGAAAGTAGATATGTCTTCTTTAAATATTGTAGATTCCTTGAAAAGTACTAAAACATCCATTTCTCTTTGGGATGTTCTACATACGCCTAGTTAAAAATAACCCCTACAAAAGTAGTTATTTGCTATCCCTACTAGTGTCCTTCCTTAAAATCAAGGTCAAAATCATGTTTTTCTTATAGGTGTTATTAACACTATTGTCAAACCATCTACTAGAGCTGAGAAATCTCTACCATTCTATCTCTCTCATAGCAGGTGACAAACTAGTCCATAACTAAATTGTTGATAGTGGAGCTTCTTCTTTAGTCATGCCTAAAGTGGTAGTAGATAAATTGGACTTGAATTATGAGCCTCAAAGTAAAGGATAGGTAGCTATGAAGGGATTTCCTTGCCCACTTTACAATCTACCTATCAAGGGACTTCAAAGCCAAGATAGGTGGCTACTTCTCAGCTAACTATTCATTTTTGGCCTTCAGAACAAGGTATAGGGCAAAGGTGACAATTAGGACACAACATCTTCTAAGGTTTCATATTGAACCTTACATTGAGACAAGTTCTATTTTTAATTGTGGTGTTCATGAAGAGAAGGATTCTATTATAGATGATGGCACTTCTTCCAATCTTGAAGGCATTTCATATTTTTTTTCTTGATGAATATATTACTAAAACTTATGATCATGATCCTTATGCTCTTATAGAAGAAACTAATCTAGGATTATATTGCATACATGAAGAAGGAATACCAACACCTCGACTTGCCAAGGAAGAAGGTGAAGAAAATGAGACGTGGAAAATGTTTTTTGATGGTTTAAGAAGTAAAACTGGTGTAGGATATGGTGTCATGTTAGTCTCTCCATCTAAATAAAAATTCTATCCTTCATATAGATTTCATTTTTGTTGTACTTGTAATGTGGCTGAGTATGAAGGTTTAATTCATAACCTTCAATGGGCAAAGAGAAAAGGAATCAAGATTTTGCAAGTATATGAAGACAGTGAATTGGTTGATCATCAAGTTATAAATGTGGTTACTACCAAGAACCCTTTGGTTAAGTCATATAAGCATAAGGTATGGTATTTTCTTGAATATTTTAATGTATTCAACATATAGTCAGTCCCAAGGGAGTAGAATAATCATGTTGATATAGTAGTTACGATAGGAGCTCAATTTGATACTCCAACTACAATAAAAGTGAAGGTAAATTAATCTCACATTAAGATCATTATAATAACTTCTATAACTAATAATGAAGTGTCTTTTAAAGTTTTTGATAGTGAAAAACACATTGCATGCTTCCTACAAAATGAGGTTGAGTTTTCTTCAAGGAATCAAAAGAGACTCCAAGAACAATTAGGTGATTAGATTATACAGCTATGGATAAATAATATACCTAAGGGTCTAGTGACCTTAGAAATTATCTTCAATGAGAATGATCAAAATAATAAATAAAAAGTGATTATGTCTACAAAAAAATATAATTATGAAAGAGTCTTGATCTTCAAAGATTGACTCCTCAAACTAGGCAAGGTATATTCTAAATTAGAAAAGCAAGCATTCATTGATTTGTGTAGAGATTTTCATGATATATTTTCTTGGGAGTATAAGGACCTAAAAGGATTTGATCCCAGCCTAGAAAATCATACTATTGAGTTGGAACCTAGAGTTAAATTAGTTATATAGAAATAAAGACCCATCAATCCTAGGGTGGAGTAACTCATGAGCTAAGAGCTCATTAAACTCCTTGAATATAAAATAATCTTTCCTATCAAGCATTCAACATGGGTATCTAACCTTATGCCTATTAGAAATAAGAGTGGGGAGATAAGACTTTGTGTGGACTTCAGGGATCTTAATAGGGTGTCACTCAAAGATCACTATCTTTTATCCTCAATGGAGTAGATTCTATAGATTATTTTAGGTTCTCAACATTTGTCTCTTCTAGATAGATACTTAGGTTATAATTGAATTTGAATCAATGAATATGATTAGTTTAAGACAACATTTACCACTAAATGGGGAAATTTTTCCTAGAGGAAGATGCCATTTGGTTTGTCAAATGATGGTTTTGCCTTTCAAAGAGCAATGGAAATGGCCTTCAAAGGTTTGATTAATGAGCTTTGTTAGTTTATCTAGATGATATAATAGTGTTTTATAAGGATGGTAATGAACATATGTAATACTTGAGATAAGTGTTTGAAATATTCAGGCAATATGGAGTATTTATTAATCTAAATAAATGCATCTTTATTGTCCATGAAGGTAAGCTCTTGGGACACATTATTTCAAAAGATGGTTTGGCTATTGATCCTGAAAGGATAGAGGCTATTATTGGCCTATCATTACCATTTCATAATAAATGTCTCCAAAGTTTCTTAGGTAAGATAATTTTTTTAAGGAGGTTCATACCTGGTTTTGCATCTTTGGTGAAACCTATCAGATCCATGCTTAGAAAGAATTAGGTCTTTTCTTGGACTAAGGAAGGAAAGAATAGTTTTGAAGCCATTAAGTAAGCAATCACATGAGATCCAAATATTTTTAATCCTTAATTCACTAAATACTTCATGTTGTATTCATTTTCTAACTTTGATACTATCTCAACCATATTAATGTAAAAGAATGATGAGGGTGTGGAGTAGCCTGTTGCATTATTTAGTCAAGGTTTAAAAGATTATGAAGTCAAGTACACCTTTGTGTAGAAATAAGTCCTTGATGTTATGAGAGGGATAAAGAAGTTTAGGCATATGGTTTCAAATAATAAAATTAAAGTTATGGTTTATCATCCTAGTACCAAGGAGTTTATGTTGATTAGAGACCTTAGTTAGAAGAGAGCAATGTAGATCACTAAGGTAATGGAATATGATGTTGATATCAAAGTAATAAAGTTGACAAGAGGTAAGGGCCTTTATGAACACATAGCTTTAGATATTCATGAGTCAAAATAATAATCTCTAGTCAATCGTGATTGTTCACAACTAGTTGGTTCCTTTTCTATATAGTTTTAGATGCAAGATATGATCATATTTATTTAGAATGGTGAGTATCATAATGGCATGATTGGATCACAAAGGAGGAATTTTAGATTGCAATATATTCATTTTTGTCTTGTGGATGGTGTGTTTTTTATAAGAGACATTAATGGTATAAAATTGAGATGTGTTGATAACGATCAGTTTCGGGTGTTGCTTGAGAAGTTTCATGATGGGACAATAGGATGTCATTTCTCCCCAAGAATTATAAATTTAAAGATTATGAGGGCAGGCTATTATTGGCCCAACCTTTTCAAATACTACCATGCTTGGGTGAGAAGATGTGTATAATGTGATTTCTTTGTAGGAAAATAGAAGCTTACAACTCTTCCTCTGAAGCCCATCCAAGTTGATCAAACTTTCATGCAATGGGGTCTTGATTTCATTGGAATAATAAATCCCCCATGAAATTCTAGTCATAAATGGATACTCACAACAACTGATTATTTTACAAGATGGGTTGAAGCAGTGGCATTAAAAGAAGCTAATGAAAATGTTATCTTGGAGTTCTATGAGAGCATAATAACAAGGTTTGACACTCCTACAATTATTTTAGATAATTATCTTACTTTTATGTGTGCTAAGATAGCTAGTTAAACAAATAATAATAGAATATTTCTAAGCACTTCATCCAAGTATTACCCTCAAGGTAATTAGGTTGGTTGAATATACTAACAAGAACCTAATCAGAATCATCAAGAGAACCTTGGATCATAACCAAAGGGATTGGCACACTAAGTTGAAGATAACCTCATGGGATGATAGGATAACTCCAAAGAGGTCAACAAGGAATTCTCCTTTTGTGATTGTCTATGAAAGAGAGGCCAAGCTGTCTATTTCTCAACAGTTGTCTACCTCAGAATTGGCACATCAATTAGAGCTATTGGGAAACACTCTTATGGAAGTAATATTGATAGAATTAATGGAGTTATAGGAAACTAGAGAGAAGGCTCATTGAGCTTTGGATTATCACCAAATATTGATGAAGAGGTCTTTTGATAAGAATGCAACTCCAAGATCATTTCAAGAAGGTGACATAGTGTTGAAATGGGATGAAGATAGATAAAAACTAGGGAATTATACAAAATTTGATACTCTATGGAGTGCACCATATGTCATCATCAAGTAAAATCAAAGAAATTATTTCCATCTAGCAAGGATGAGTGGAGAAGAGCTCCTGTGAATGGGATACATTTGAAACCTTGTTATTGAGTGGTGTGGATGGTTGAGCCATCCACAGGGATAAAACTATATCAATATTAAAATGTAAATAAATTCTAAAAACCCTAAGAGGAAAATATATACACCTATTTTTCTTAATTCATATAATAAATAAATACATCACTTTTGTAAATAGTAGATTAGGTGTGTGTTTTATTTCAATTGTGTGTGTTGTGTTCCATAAATGTTCTATTTAAAAATACATTTGTTTTTTATTTGTGTTTTGTCCTTGTTATTTTCTATTGTTTCATGTTGTCAAAGGTGTTTATGTGTCAATCTGTTGTACATATGACTCCATATCCCAATGGACAAGATTAAGTAACTAGTCATGGCATATCAAGCATGACACCCTTCAAAAATAGCCAAAGATGTTGACCATTTTTACAATAAGTTAAAATGGATCAAACCCCTATATTCAAAATATTTAATAGGGATATGACTATAATGTCATAGGGTGTGTTGTAATTCATCTGATGTCATTTCATATACCGTTCTAGTTTTGGTCACTATCTAGTTTAGTCTTTATGTCATTTTATATCTTAGGGGTAATTTTAGAAGTCATTTATGAAAGTGTAAGTTCATGGTATTCATCTAGTTCTTCATTGGTTCATCTAAACATTTGGGCCTAGTGGAAAGAATTTTGAATACACAGTTTGTTAACATCATCATTACCACATGTGGATGAGTCAAGGAGAATTGGTCATATGGTTGTGATCACATTAGTCCCAATTTGCTACATGATAAATTTAGGCCCATGCATCTAAGTACATTATAATATATGATGGATCAAAGTTGGCCTCTTAGAAATTTCTCACTAAGTTTCCATACTTAGCCAATTTGCAAATGAGCTCAAATAGAGCCAAGTGGGTAGTTTGATGATATTATATTTCACACATGTGGTAGTTTCTAGAGAAAATTATCATATGGGTTTATTTAATTTGATCCCAATAACATATGCACTAATTTTTAGGTCATGTGATCACTCAAGACAAAATTTATGCTTAAGCAAAGCTGGCACCTTAGACAAAATTTGCTTAATTTCCATACTTAGCCATTTTAAACCAGAGTGTCATCAAAGTGTCATGAAAAATTACATAGGTGAGCTCATTTGAACATTTTTTAATTTCACTTATAAATATCCTAAAGCTAATGGATCAAGTGGGCATAATGTTTTTGGTCTTATTAATATCTCCAACAAATTTGATCCCTCTATGATTTATGTGCCTCAAGATATAAATCCTCAAAGTTGGTCAAATAATGTGATACATTCATGCAGACGTCAAATTTAAGCCACTAAAAATGAAATCCATTGGAGCTTAAAATTGATGGTCTATGGGAAATAAATGATAGTCATGTGAATTTCAGATGATGGAAGTGAGGACATCAATTTTAAGATCATGAAGTAACCGTTGGGTTTCAAACAATGGGTCCTAGTTGATCTAACGGTCTATGTTACATCGTACATCTTGATCCAATGGTGTGGCATGGGTTAAATAGTCAAAGAGATATAGGGTTTGACATATATAATAAGTGCATGAGGCTATAGACTAACAACAAATCTTGAGAATCAATGTGCGTTTGACATGTGGCATAAATTGAAATAGAGTTGACAAATCAAGAGTAAGATTGATGGATGGAGCTTGATCATACAAATCAAAATTGATGGTGTGAGAAAGATTCAAAGTTAAAGGAGATTTGATCAAATTAAATTTTGAAAACTATCAAAATCTTGGGATTTTTTTGTAGTGATCGATGATCAACATCAAAAGTTGAAGCAAAGAAATTCTAAAGGAGATCAATAGGTTGAATCCGACTAGTTTCCAGATGGACAAGATCAAAACATGTCTAAAAGGTGACAAACATATTTTATAATGGAATGAAAAACATGGAAAGGGAACACTACATCAAAAACTACATGGAATTGAGGATTCTAAATCAGAGTGAGCTATTTAGACTCATGTGCTACCATGAGAGCTTAAATGAGGTCTGGGATGAATAGTGACTACCAAATGTGAAGAATGAGGTCTAGAAAAGCAATGAATGACTATAGATGGTGAATATAGGTGTCTAAAATATATCTATAATTTAGGGGAACATGTTATGATTATTATATCATGTTTCAAACCCCCTCGAATAGTGCATGTGTGTTAATTCTCTTGGTCTAGTTTCAAATGCTTGAGAGATGGTCCATGATGAAAGCAATTTCACAAAGGCTAGCCAAAGAATCTCTGTACTATTTTGGAAAGGTTTTAATGGATTATAGGGACATCTATCTTAATAATCATTCATGATCTATTTCACACTTATTTACACTTGAAACATAATTGGTTCTCATGAATGGACATATGTTCCAGTGACTCTTGGACTTATTTCTTTTCTTTTGTCTCTAAAATTCTATAAGTAGCTACCATTTTGGCTTTTGTAAAGATATACCACCCCATATACAATGAATCCCTATTGGATTTGACATTGTAATTTTCCTTAGAATAATAAATATAATTTGGTTTGAGTTTATATATCAATTTGTCAAAGTATGTGAAGATATATATAGTGAATGGTCAAGAGATATTCATCTATTATTGCTTTCTCTGAATCCTTCTATGTTTGATGCAAGTGAATCTAGCCTAGAAATTCATATGAAGTTTTTTTAAGTGTATGGATATATCATTAAGTGTAAAATTATCCTTATCATTTACAATTTATCTATGGTTTTATTTACCTTAGATAGTTTTCATGTATGTCACCTTCATATCAAAACACTAATGCTAATGCATTAGGACTCTCAAGACTAGTGTTTTTTTCCTTGTTTATTTGTGATAGAGTACAATATTATCGTGGAAAAAATATTGGTGCATCACCTTCCTTTAGATTAGGTTCAATTATTTCAATCTCTATCCCTTTTCCCATAAGTAATCAATTAGCATAGATAAGAGCATTTCAAGATACATCTAAGGAGATAACACTTAAATCAAGAGGCTCATTTCCATTATAGGTACACCCACATATCTGGAAATGTTCCCATGTTGTCCAAATCTGGAATAAGCTTGAACAACTTCTTCTAGGGTGTGAGATTTGGTGACAACATGACCCATAATAGAAAACTAGGCTATAGTGGAAAAATTGGCATTGTAACTACCTAAGGCTTATTTATTTGGCTCAAATATTGTATAAAATGAATATTATCTACCACATCAATTGTATTAGAAATAATTGAGGAAGTTTTAAAATAATGAGGGATTATTGTACTTAAAATATGAGAGGGGATACATAAGACAATGTTTATTACAATTATCATAGATGTAGCATGAAATGGAGATCATAGGGGTGTAGTTGATGATGGCCCTAAATTGATGTTTGAAGTTTTGACTCTACATCCCCTTCTACATCTCTTTCTTTATCTAACATAAATTAGATGTCCATCAAGATAACATCTCCTTGATTAACCTCCTCAGAATCACCTAATATCTCAGCTCCTCTAGACTGAGAAATTTCTTTCATTCATCTCATTAAATGACTCTATTTCCTTAGTGTCTATCTTACACACACATTCTTATTTATTTATCGATATTTTTTCTTCTTATTCTTCTTTACTATCATAAATTTCAATAGGGTCTAATATTTGTCTACCCCTTCTTCTATCTTCCCTTTCCTTAGGAAAATTTTCATTTTCCATTCTACTTCCACCTTTTGGGGTGAAATAGGATGATTCTTGGGCTTATTTTTTAGCTATTTGGTGGTTTAGTAGTAGTAGGGGCTATCCCTATAGAAGTTAGAGTGGGATATGAAGGGATTTTAATGGTGGCATATGGTAATGAAATGGGGGAGTAGTGACTCATTGTTGAAATAATGAGAGGTGAATATGGTCACCCAGGAGATTAGAGAACTATCATTAGTGGTTTTGTCATAATATGGGGTGAATTATGAGGAAAAACAATGTAAACATAAAAAATTAAAGTAGTAAGACTTACTTTTTGTGTTATAGTTAACAAAGGTAATGGTAACATAAAAATTATCCCAAATACTTTAGTACGACCTATAAGTCTCTCCACACTAGATGGATGTTGAGGAGAAGTAGAAACAATTGAATATACATGGGAGCTTGGAGAAATCTCAAATATTATTTCAACATCCACTTCCCTATATGGGCCAATTTATTCTTGTATGTCTACTTCTATGTGAGGAAGAAGTCCATGAATAGGTTTAGAATCCCATTTCTCTTTTTTGATCTGTTTGGCATCTTATTTATTAATTATGGGATCATATTAGATCCCTATGCTATAATTATTGACATTTTTACCTTGAACATCTTGATAACAACCTCAATGTCATCATTTGCATTCATGAACACATTATCATGACTATAAGACTAGTGACCATAGTTGATTTTCACTTTCTTCTCATATCTCTTGATATGCTCTTTGACATTTTTCTTGGGGTCCCAATGCATAAATGGTACCCCATTTCAATCCATAATGCATTTGTATTCTTCCAAAAAACTAGAAGTGATCCCACTAAGTATATTACATTCACCCAATTCTAAAAGGGGTTGGGTGGATGGATGCTTGCTTAGCCCTTAATAAATAAACATCAACATTATCATCTAATTGAGTAGCAATTTATTGTTTAGCCAATTTGTCATGCAAAATTTGGGGTAAGTACAAAGGGTGTTCTTTTGTACCTTCTATCCTAATTATAGTGCATTTAGGATAAAACTAGTAGTCACCCATTTTCTGGATAGTATTCTTTATGGGGTCTAACACCCTAGCTATGTTCTTCTCATATATGTTAGGGTACACCATAGGAGAAAAGGTTTTTGTCAACATTTTCATTTTATTTATAAAACTATGCACATAGAGGATATTGAATTCAACACAAATCCCATTATTTGGGTATTTTTTAGATGGTTTATAGGGTTATTCTTAAATTTAATGCATAGTTATAGTCACAACATCTACCAAATAAGAAATCATATAAAATTTACCATCTAATAAGCTTCCTAGATTTTTTATTTGTAGTATAAAATTGGAGATAATTATCTCTCCTAAGGCTATGATTTTTTTAGAGGTCAAGATAATATATAACAATGGTACCCATATCTCATTGACATAAGAAATGGTTGAGAAACCATTTATTCTATTTAATAGGTCCATGGTAATTCTTACCTCTGGTCTGAAGACATTAATGGGGATAGTAGAAATAGGGCCCTAAATTACAAATTTACTTGGATTACCAACCCATTCTTTCAACTTGTTGTGGATGTTTTTCGTAAGGAGCCATGAATTTACCATATCTTAACTATAGGTCATTTCTATTATAAGAATCCTATAGTATATTTTGAAAACATTTCTAATTATGTATGATACTAGTGTCTTGACAAGTCATAAATGTAATATTTTCATAGAGATTTTCCCATTCACAAATAAATCAAATAGCATGCCAATTTATGGCTTTACCTCTAGTTTGGCTGCAATGTTATGTAGATCGACCACTTTTATTACCAACAAGTCATACTTATACCTTTGTGTGAAAATTGAAAGCTCATATTTAGCCTTGTGTGGCTCGACTACTTAGACCTCATCCAAAATAGTAGATTAATGTTTAAAATCATGGTTAAAAGTGGTTGAATCAAATTTTGTGTTAGTATACTCAGTTAGTCCTACAATTGAATATGCAAGAGGTGGACTGCAAGATGAGGAGGCCATTAAAACTCTAGGTATAAAATTCATATTATATGAAGAATATGTAATCTCTTAGTCATAATAAATCTTATAATTTTCAATTATCAATTGATATATATATATATATATATAAAAGGTAATGTGATTAGATTAGATATGGAAACTTGAATTATACTATTTTAGATGTGCTTGATTTTAGAATTGAATGTAATAATTTACCAATTCATGTGAATTAATGGTAATATTGGATTTCAATCCACTCCCTTTTTATTCTTTCCATTTCAATTTCATAACACCATTTTTTTCTAATTTTATTATCATGTGGCTTCTTTTACCTGCTTCTGGGTGCCTAGTTAGCATAATGTGACCGATGTCTCTTTTCCATTTTTTTAGGCTTAGAATTCATGTCTTTGTTATATGTTTATTGGATAAGGGATAAGTGTCTGCATATTGCTACTCTGTTCATAACTGAGCTATGACATTTTGTACTTTGTTTTTCTAGATATAGGTGAGTAGGATGATGATATGTAGATGGCCCTCATTGAACCACTTTGATAGGAATATATGTATGAGTAACTCTAATTATGTCACCTATGGGTGAGTAGTATGGTGAAATGTGGATAACTATCACTGATCTACTTTCTTGAGATATCCATATGAGGAACTCTAATGATGTCACCTCTAAGCTATTGGGATGGTGTAATGTGGATAGTTCTCATTAATCCATTTGTCTAGGATATCTATATGTGTATATCTATTGACATCACCTCTAAGTGAGAAGTATGGTGACACATAGATATATCTCACTACTCCACTTTCTTAGGATATCTGTATGAGTAACTCTACTAACATCACTTTTGATTTAGTAGGATGGTGACATGCGGATGGCTCTCACTTTTATGCTTGTTTGGGATATTCATATGGGGAAATCTATTGAATTTTCCTCCAAGTTAATGGGATGGTGACACGTGGATGGTTATATCTACTTTGATTGTCTGGGATATACATATAAGGAACTCTATTAATGTCACCCCTAGGTTAGTAGGATGGTGACACATGGATGAATCTTACTACTCCAATTGTCTGAGATAGCTATACAAATAAATCTCCTAACATTGCCATCAAGTTAGAAAAGTGATGATGCATACATAAATAAGATGATCCTGAAAGTGTTTTGGGTAAACATCTAGGCACTAATTAATCTATTCAAGACACAACATAGGGAAATAACTATTGTGGTCTTGATCTACACCCATGAAAAGAGTTATTCAGGCTCCCTAAAACTAATCCATAAAATGGGAACAAACTCAGGATGTGGGTGTCTTATGGTGAGGTTGATCCTCCAGAGAAGGCCTGATTCCTTTTAGATATATCACCTAAACTAATTTATAACATGGAAAAGGGTGAGAAATGTATAGAAATGCATGAAAACATGTAAAGGAGGTGATGCACCAATGATTTAAACACTTATACTCACACAAGATACACTATAGGACACATTTAAGACCATAAAAGATCACTTTACTCACTCTTTCGTCAAAGCTCACATAAGTATTTCACAAAAAGACATTAACTAGCTATCAACCTAGCATGAGAGGGAAGTTGTCCACTTCTAAAATAATCAAAAAAGTATATATTACACTTAGAATGACCTATGGGAGATACCAAAATACTTCATGAAGGTGAGAAAACTTAGATAGAGGCAAGGAAAACATATATTCACTCAACCACATCAATGAATTCATAAGACACACTTCAATTCAGCTTGCAAATGGAGGAATTCAATCTTTTATTACATCAAATAGGTGTCATATTATAAATCTAGCATATCCTAAGCAATCCAAAAGCATAAGAGTCTTTATCTCTAAGAATATCAAGGAGTTCTCCCCTAGATATTTTAAGAGATCCACAAAAGAGGAAAATATGGGAGATATATAGAAAAGGGGACGGAGAGAGAGGGAACAAAGCAAGTAAACATTAAATGATGTCCAACTACTCTTGATAGATTAGAATTAATTTGAGATGTTGACTCATGATCCATTAGGAAGGAAAAAATTCCAAAGACTCTTAAACCTATTTGAATGCTCCATTGTCTTCTTCATCCTTTGAATTCTCCATCATGCTTGATCCTGATCTATCTTCACATTATCAAACAATCACTTGAACTCATTCATTAGTGTCCCTTTTGACATTTTTTTCACAATTAAAATATGCTATTATTCCAAATCTTGGATATAGATTCATTATATATGAAAATCAATCACCCTATTGGTTTTCATATAGCCATGATTCTAATAGAGATCCATAGGATAGGATTTCTTGATTATGAATAAGATGTAAAATCTACGTCTAAATATTTTGAGATGTTTTACTTTAATGGTGTTAAACAAACTTGCAGGGTTTTTCTTTTGGTAACCTAGATCATATTTGATCTTGAATTTATGTATTCTATTTGTTCAAGTGATGAAATATTTTGTTCGACATGTCTACCTTCATGATCTTTCCCTTGGGATACCTACTCCCTTTTTAAAACTTGACTATTGTAGGCTTAGACATGCATCCTCATCCTGTATCTTCTTGGGATTTGATCAAATATACTCTATTGATCCTCATGGGAGTCTTCTAGCTTTGACCTTCATCTTTGGCTGTTAATTTTTTATCTACTCTCTAGATGGTGCCACTTGTTAGTCTCACATTGATATTTGTCTCAACCTTAAAAAACTTCAAACTTGGTGATATTGTGTGCCTCATGTGGTCCCTGTTGTTAGTTCCTATGATTTAACATGCTTATGCCATGTGGAAACCTTGCATTCAATCTAAGCCCCCTAAATTTTCTACCTTTGATATGCACCATTGATCTGATCAAAAGTTATCATGATTGAGACACTTAGCATCTTAAAATTCATCCTTGGGATCCTATGACTCTTTGACCTCAAGCTCACCATTGATATTTGATTGTATTATTAATCATGCACCATTGATCTTTTTAAGCTATTGACCTCATTAGATTGTCTGCACACTATATATATTTTATCTGAGTTCCTAAGATCTTGACACTTGTTGACCCTTCATTCAACTTGGAGCTCATTAAGGATTTTTTGAATCCCAACAACTATTGCCTATAGCTTTAACTTGACATCCCAATGCACATCCCACTCTGATAGATCATCTTTGAAATCTTGTATCTTGAGATAGAAAACTCATCAAGACACCAAATTTATAGGGGATGATCTTTGCACAAAGCACATCATGTTCATGAATTTTTTTGACTCTAGCTGATTTCTTGAGTGTACTTATGAAATGCACAATCAGATTGACCTACTCATTATTTCATGATGTGTCATAATGGTTTAGTCCCTTAAGATTCCCAAATTCACACTTTAATCTTGATTAAAAGTGTTTTAAAATATTTTCTAGTGACTTCATTTTCTCTTGAAATCTATCTGCTTCTCCTTCTATGGGACAACTCCCTAATCAAGACTCTGTTTAGCTCCTTACCCTAGCTCTGGGTAAATTTTAATATGTAGGTCAAATTTGGCCAACATCTTTGGTGACTCAATTGAGAAGCATGCCTTCTATTCTTGAGAAGCAAATCATTTATATGACTCTTTAACTCACAAATTATGACAAATCTGATCATGACTATAAGAAACCCTTTGACTTGAAAAAAGATGAAAATTACACCAAGACAAGGAAAGAAACACACAAAATAAGGAAACTGACCTAAGAAAATTAAAATGTGTAAAGCACTTATTTAGGACAAAAATAAAGCATACTAATGTGTTATAATAACACTTGGAGGGAAACAGACAAATGAATTATGTACAAAGAACTCAGCCTCCTTAATAGCAATGTTTCAAATGTATACCATTGACTAGGATAGGAAGCTCTTCACCATCCATCCTTGTAAGTTAGAAGGCATTTTGGGATTTCCAGCTAGATATTATGTATGAAACACTCTAAAGAGAGTCAAATTTTGCATGCCTTCTTGGTTTATCTCTATCCTCATCCCACTTGAGAACCAAATCTCCTTCTTTGAAACTTATTAAAGAATCTCTCTTGTCAAAGGCTCTCTTTAATTGTTCTTGATGGGATTCCAAGGCCAACATAGATTTAATTTAAACCTCCTCTAACTCCATAAGTTCAGCATATCTAATTTACGTTATCTCATTTTCCAACAAATCCAATTGATGCATTAATTCTAAAGTAGGAAACTTAAGAGAAAGAGGTAATCTTGCTTCCTTACCATATACCAACTTGTATGGAGAGTTGGCTATTGATCTTTTGTAGGTGATCCTATCATCCCATAGAGTTTATTTCAACTTGAGATACCATGACCTCTAATTATCTTCAACAGTCCTTCTTATGATCTTCAACAGGTTCTTAATTGTGTACTCAACAAGGCCATTACCTTGTGGATAGTAATTTGATGGTGTGCTAAGATAAACATCATGTTGAACTACCCATTAGCTGATCCTAGTCCCCCAAAAAGGCCATGGAATTGTTATAAATTATGGTTGAAGGGACTCCAAACCTAGTAATTGAACCTTCATAGAAATATAGAACATTAGATTCATTTTTTTCTTTCAATGCTACTGATTATATCCATCTAATGAACTAATCTATAACAATTAAGATCTATTTATGTCCTGCACTTGAATGGGGATGAATGAGACTAATAAATTCCAATCCCAATTGGACAAAGGGTTGGTCTAGTAAAATTTGTTGGAGGGGTAAGGATGCAAGTCTTACCTTTCATACGAACATAACACATTGCTTGCACTTCCTAACCCATGCATGACAATCACTGAATATGTTGGGCTAATAATAACCACCTCTCATAATCTTAAGGGCTATAGTTTTTTAATAATAGTGCCCTCTACCATGTCCATCATGAAACTTCTTAATCAATATTTGTGTCTAGCCTGGCTCTATACATCTTAGCTCTATACATCTTATCAAAATGCCATTGATATCTTTCTTGAACAAGACACTATCAACAAGTAGAAATGGAATTGATTACAATTAAAAACATCTTCTTTTTGAAGGGCTTAGATAAGATGGATAAATACCATCTTGGATATATCTTACCAAGTCATGAAATCAGTTGGAAGGTGAGGCATGATCAACTGAAAGTTATTCATCATTTGACATCATAATAATCTCATTAGCTTCTTTCAAGTCTTGGGCTAGATGTTCAAAAAGTCCTTTGCCTCTAATCAGCTTTGTGACCCTGATATCTAGATCATACTCAATTAATTTTGTTATTCAACCAGCTCTTTTCTCATTTATGTCCTTGTTTAAGAAAAACTCTTTGATACTTAGATGAGCTATCATCAGATGTATCTTATTATTAGATGATAATTATCTAAATTTCTTGAGAGACCTTATAAATGAAAGTACATGTTTTTCAATAAAAGTGTATCTTGTTTCATATTATTCTCAGCCTTGACTGAAGAAGGATATTCATTGCTATAAAGCCTCTTGATTCTATTACATAAGAATGCCTAAAATGGTGTCCATGTTAGCATAAGTGTATAAGATGATTTTTTTTATGAAATTTGGGTTTATGAGTATAGGATCACTAGCTATGGGTTTACTGACCTCTTCAAATCTTCTTATTCCTTCCTTAGACCAGTTTAAACTCTTATTCTTCTTTAACATGGCTATAAGTGGCTTAGATAAAGTGACAAAATTTGAAATGTATCTTCTTATAAAATTGATTTTGCTTCAGAAGCTTTGCAAATCCTTTTTGTGCTTGGGCAAGGAAAGTGTAAGAATTAAATCTATCTTATCAGGATATAAACTCATAACATTTTTTGAAATCACATATTCAAGAAGCTTACCTTCATAAACTAACACTTTTGGGGATTTAAAGATACCCCAAATTGCCTACATCTTTTAAATACTTGCTTGAGGAGAATCATGTGCTCACCTACACTCTTTGAGAACACCATTATGCCATCTAAATAAAAAAAATTATAAATGTGTTAAGGAGGCCCTAGAATGACATATCCATGTCTCTATGAAAATTTTCTCTAGCATTGGATAAATAAAAGGTCATATTTATATATACAAATGTCCCCCACTTTGTAGTGAAGGCCATCTTGAATTAGACCTCTTCCTTGACCAAAATTTGATTGTAACCACTATAGCCATCCAACAGATAAAACCTTTATAAACCTTCAACCAACTATAAAATTTTCTCCATGGATGGTAATGGATAATAATCCTTAAGGAAAGCCTTGTTTAAGTCACAGAAGTCAACACATAGTCTGATCTCACCATTATTCTTTGGTACTGGAATAAGGTTTACCACCAAAGTTGAGTGCTTTATTGGAAATATAATAGCTAACTCTATGAGCTTATGAATCTTATCTCTCATCAATGGCTCAACCTTTGGATTGATAGGCCTTTGTTTCTATCTTACTGGCTTAGTTTCAACTTCTAACTCAATGGTGTGTTGAGCTAGTCTTGGATCAAATCCTTTAAGAGCACCATATTGCCATGAAAACACATCAAAAAAGATTTAACATAGATTAATGAAACCTTCCTTTTATAAATGAGTGCATACCTTACCCAAATTCAAGCTCTTACCAGCTACAATATTCATGTTGGCATAGTGTTCCTATTTTGTTGACAAAAAAGACTTTTCCTTTCTCAACTTGTCATCACCACTAAATATGTTCTCAAGTGTGACCAATCCCTTGGGCAACATATTTGTTTTTAGTTTCACATTTTGATCACCATACTACTGCAAGAACCTCTCTGAATTCTTTTAGGAAAACTCAACCTCTTCTTTTAAGAATCTGATAATCTGATTGTCATCTTCAAAAACTTGCCAATTCTCATGGCTATCTAGAACAGGTGTTTTAACAACCTTAATGTATGATTATACCTTTTCACTTTTTATATTAGCTGGGATACTAAATTTTTCCCCAATGGCATCCAACCTATTTGCATGTTTGTTTTCCTCTCTTCGTATTGTTTGAATGTTGAAAGCTTAAAAATCTTCAAGTAAGTCCCACATCCTATGCTTATAAAGTCTAAGTAATGGATTTTTGCATATTTTTAGACCTATTACTTGGTGAAATACAAGTTCACTATCACCAAAAACTTGTAAAGTGTTGACTTTAATCTTTCTTTCCCATTGCAAACCATGAACTAGGGCCTCATATTTAACAACATTGTTTGAACAACCAAACTAAAACTTGATAGAAGAAAAATACCTTTGTTTAGAAGGAGAAATAAACATCATTCCATCCCTAATGTCATTCTTATTCCTTGATCCATCAAAGTATAATTTACATAATCCATCTTTAGACTCATCATCCTTTATTATGGCCAAAATTGGTGCATCATTTTCATATAGGCAATAAACATTGACTCCTTATTCAATCAGTTTATATGTATCATGATCATGAAAATCAAAGGCCCATTCATCAAGGAATAGATCTATAAATCCATATAGAGGTGATTGATTTTCCACTTCATTATTTTCTAGCACCTCATTTGAGATGACACAGTTAATGTTCACAATACTTGGCATATATGGCTCTAAATGGAAATGTGCAATAGATTCAGAATGTATTATTACCCTAGTATCATACCTAGTCTTTAACATCCAATATGTCTAATCAAATAATAAGTATCCTCAAATATTTGAGGTAAAGTCCCTTGATAGACACATGCCAAAGTAGGGAGGTAAGTCCACTATAGCTACATCTTGTTGAATGGTAACATTGGGACAAGAATGTAGTGTCAATTTCATGTTTTTGATGATGTCTAATATCTTTGTTGGTGATCCATCTAGTTATAATACCCCTTTAGTATTTAGTTCATAGACAAGACCAAGTCTATCTATAATTTTCTTAGGTTTGATAGTGTTATTGGCTCTACTATCTACCGTACAATTATGGACAAGAGTGTCACCAAATATCAAAGAGAGGTAGAAAAGATGAGTTTTAATTGAATTTACCTCATCTTTGTCCACATTTTTGATCTTATGTACCTACTGTACTTGTTTCTTTGTTGGCTAGTCTAAATTAGTTAAGACAACACCTTGTTTCTCAACTAGCTCTAGGGACAACTTGAGAGCTGAAAGATATTGAATGAGCATATCATTTTATCCTAGGATAGAAAGGGAATCCCACATGATAATGATGACATTAGACTTATTAATTTGATCCACTATGTGAATTAAGCTCCACTAACCTTTGGTTTCACCTTTTGAACCATTGGTTTCTCACAAATTAGAGGTATTTCAGGGACCTTTCCAACCTCTACATTCTAATTCTTTTGTGTTATAGGGGGACAAAGTTGGTCTTTTATACTCTTGGGAACAACATTACTCACATCTTGAGCCTTATCAATGGTTATTATTTTAGCTCTGATTAGAGATGCAATTTGACCACTTATATTTTTAGTCTCAACAATCTGATTGAATGTAACATGATCATCCATTTGCCAATTCACATTAATGGCATCAAGCTGCCCTTGAATTTATGGGGTATCCCCTTATGATTCCAAGCTTGTTTCTTAGTGCTAATGTCCTTGAAGAAAAACCTCTTCTAGTGTCATTTATGGCATAGTAATATTCTGTGACACCAAGGCTTAGCTTTGAGCATCATTGGGATTAGATGGATGCCAACCTAAATCTTGCATCAAGTTATTTTGAGGAGGTGTGGGAACAATAACTCTTGAAATGGAAGATGCATTAGGGTCAAGAGATGTATATGGTTTATCTAGGGTTATGGCTCTTTGTGATTGGTAGGGTGGTCTATTTTCTCTAAAACCTTGATAAGGAGGCCTTTGATCTTTGAAAGGTTGATAAGAGGTTTGATTCTATTATTTATAAGGCCTACATTAGTATTGTTATCTCTTGAGTTGAACTATTACATTCCCAAAATATTGTAACATACTTTTCAATTATCCAATCTCACTAGCTTAACTTGATATTTAGGGGATGGAATAGGAGCTAAGGATGGAACTTGAGGGAATGGCATAGGCTTCAATTCTAAGAATATAAGTATTAGAGGCCTTGGATAGATTTTACCATCTTGTATCAAGATATTCTCTACTACTATTGTAACCTCATAGGCATCTAACAAAGTAACAACACCCATTGACTGTATCATCACACTAATATCAAAATTAAGGGTTTTTAGATAGTAAAAAAAGGCATATTTAAAGGATTGTCTAATCAATGTAGGTATCCTAGTCCATGTATTTTAGACTATGAGGTTAAAATCAAACATGAATTCATGAGGAGCTCTTTAAATGGTAGTCAGTTGTTCAACTTGAGATAGGTGATCAGATTTGTATTCTAATTATTTGACTAAGGTTTCACCTAACTCATCCCAGGTAGATATGGAATTCAATGGAAGCTTTCTATACCACTGTAATGCTTTTCCTTTGAAGGAATCAACAAGTAATATAATAGCCACATTATCTTGAATAATATTGTAAATAAAACAAAGGTTGGAAACATCTTGGATGTGCTTAATAACAATTATTTAATCTTCTCCTGAGAAGAATGAGATATTCTTAAGGGCAGACAAGAATGTCATCAAAATGGGCTAAATTCAGTGGAATACCTCGATTGAATAGAATGAACACTTGATTCTAGATGGCCATTTAGGTAGAGGGAATTGCATTTCTTAGGATAATAGGATGAATAGGAGATGAATATTTATTCTGGGGATAAGGTCTTGTCTTATTAAATCTTTCTCTCTTATATGAAATAGAAGGCAAATCAATGAATTCAAAGGGAATACCTTTACTAGTTGGCCTTATAATACCCTTTGGCATGAGAATGTTATCTGGATGGTGCTATGAATTTTTTAACTTGAAGAATCTTTAGCTTGTGATGGTGATGGATGTCTTCCTCTACTATAAATACTTCTTTTCAACTCCAAACTATAGTTATGCCAAGGAAAATGGGTCCCATTAGGTGTGTCAAAAATTGTTGTGGTCTTAATTTGCACCCATGAAAAGAGTTCTTCAGGCTCTCGCCAACTAAGCCATAAAATGGGAACAACCTCAGGATGTGGGTGTCTTATGGTGAGGTTGAGCCTCCAGAGAAGGCCAAATTCCTTTTGGATATATCACCTAAACTAATCTCTAACATGGAAAAGGGAGAGAAATGGATAGAAATGCATGAAAACATGTAAAGGACGTGATGCACCAATTATTTGAAAACTTATACAAGACACACTATAGGACACATTCAAGACCATAAAATATCACTTAACTCACTCTTTGGTTAGCTCTCACATAAGTATTTCACAAAAAGGCATTAACTAGCTATCAACATAGTATGGGAGGGAAGTTTTCCACTTCTAAACTAATCAAAAAATTATATATTACACTAGAATGACCTATAGGAGATACCAAAATACTTCATGAAGGTGAGAAAACTTAGACAGAGGCAAGGAAAGCATACATTCATTTAACCACATCAATGAATTCATAAGACACACTTTAGTTTAGCTTACAAATGGAGGAATTCAATATTTTATTACATCAAATAGGCATCATAGTATGAATTTAGCATAGCCTGAGCAAGCCAAAAGCATAAGAGTCTTTGTCTCTAAGAATATCAGAGATTTCTCCCCTAGATCTTCCAAGAGAGCCACAAAAGAGGAAAAGATGGGAGATATATTGAAAAGGGGAAGGAGAGAGAGGGAACCAAGAAAGGAAAAAACATTAAATGAGGTCTAACTACTCTTGATCGATTAGAATTAATTTGAGGATGCTAAGTCATGATAGATTAAGAGAGAATAACTTAAAAAGACTCTTGAACCTCTTTGAATGCTCTATTGTCTTCTTCATTCTCTGAATTCTCCATCATGCTTGATCTTGATCTGTCTTCACATTATCAAATAGTCACATGAGCTCATAAATTGGTGTCCCTTATAAAATTTATTCCATAATTACAAATATGCTATTACTCTAAATATTGTATATAGATTCATTATAGATGAAAACCAATCACCCTCTTGGTTTTCATATGGCATGATTCTAATGGAGATCCACAGGGTAGGGTTTCTTGATTATGAAAAAGATGTAAAACTTATTTCTAAATATTTTGAGAGGTTTTTATTTAATGGCATTAAATAAACTTGAAGAGATTTTATTCTGGTAACCTAGATCACATTTGATCACATTTAAGTATTCTATCTGCTTGGGTGATGAAATATTTTGTTCTGATGTGTCTACCTTTATGATCTTTCCCTTAGGCTACCTGCTTCCTTTTTAAAACCTAACTAGTATAGCATTAAACACACATCCTCATCCTGTATCTTCTTGGGGTTTGATAAAATCTTATCTATTGATCCTCGTGGGAGTCTTCTAGCTTTGACCTTCATCTTTGGCTGTCAATTTTTGATCTGCTCTCTAGCTGGTGTCATTTGTCAGTCTCACATTGATCTTTGTCTTGAACTTCAAAAATAAACACTTAGAAATATCAAATGCATCTTATGGTCCTTGTTATAAATTTATATTATTTAATGTGCTTATTCCATTGGTAACCTCATGTTCAATTTAAGCCCCCTGACTTTTCTACCTTTGATTTACACTGTTGATATGCTTAGAAGTTTCCACGATTGAGACACTTGGAATATTTACATTCATCCTTAGGATCCTATAACTCTTTAAACTTGATGTCACCATTTATCTTTGATTGCAAGATTAATCATGCACCATCAATCTATTTGACCTGTTGACCTCGTTAGATTACCTACACACTATAGATCTTTTACCCAAGCTCCCAAGATCTTGACATTTGTCAACCTTGCATTCAACTTGGAGCTTGTTAAGGATTTTTTAAAATCTCAATGGCTATTACCTATAGCTTTAACTTGAAATATCCATACATGTCCCACTCTTATATATCAGCTTTTAAATCTTGTATCTTGAGATAGAAAATTCATCAAGACACCAAATTTATAGGGGATGATCTTTGCTCAAAAAAACATCATGTTCATACAATTCTTTAACCCTAGCTAATTTATTGAGTGTAATTACAAAATGAATAATTAGACTAACCTATTCATTCCTTCATGATGTGTCATGATGGTTTGTCCCTTAAGATTCCAAAATTCACACTTTAAGCTTGCTTAAAGTGTTTTAAAAGCTTGGCTAGTGACTTGATCCTCTCTTGAAATTTGTCTACTTCTCCTTCCATAGGACCACTCCCTAATTAGGATTTTGTTTAGCTCCTTAACATAGCTCTAGGAAATTTTTTTAATGTAAGCCAAATTTGGCCAAAAATAACCAATTGAAATCAAAACACGTTAGCCTGGTTAGCCATTCAATCATAAATAAAACATGTAAATAAGTACTGAGTTAAACAAAAATAAAAGGTGAGAATTAAATCATATAATATGGCTTATGCATAGCTTCAATTCTCCTATAATTTTAAACAAGACCTAAAATTAGGATATTCAATCAATAGTGGGTCCCTATTTGGATTTTAAAATGGGGTTTGTGTTAGGAAACAATACATATGTTTAGGGTTTTTTAAGTAATTATTTTTTTATGACCTTGTAAAAATTCACTGACATTGATGAATAATAATAATATGAGAGAGAAACATATGTTGTTTTTGTATGTAGGCCAAATTTGGCCAAAAATAACCAACTAAAATCAAAACACGTTAGCCTGGTTAGCCATTCAATCATAAATAAAACATGTAAATAAGTACTGAGTTAAACAAAAATAAAAGGTGAGAATTGAATCATATAATATGGATTATGCATAGCTTAAATTCTCCTATAATTTTAAACAAGACCTCAAATTAGGATATTCAATCAATAGTGGGTCCCTATTTGGATTTTAAAATGGGGTTTGTGTTAGGAAACAATACATATGTTTAGGGTTTTTTAAGTAATTATTTAATTATGACCTTGTAACAATTCACTGACATTGATGAATAATAATAAGATGAGAGAGCAACATATTTTGTCTAAATTATATTTGAATGCTATCCATTAGTTTATAAGTCACTAAAAATAACTAAATCTATATGGCCTATAAAAAAATTTGATAAAATATCATTATATGTGTAGTCCAAAGCTCTATTCAAGAATTAAGTTGGTAGATGAAATAAGATAATTGAGAATGAAATAAATATTCATGCATTTAATTACTCATACACTATTGTAATTTTTTAAGACACACTTATAACATTCATCATAATATAATTTATGGCTAACCACTAATTGGTGCACACTTATCTAGAAAATATTTGTTAGATAAGATTATCAATCAAGTTATTGATTTGATTAACTTTCGATAATAACAATAGTCTTATCTCTAAGAATAATTATTTTATAAGTATTATTTAAAGTATATGTGTTCTTCAAGCTAACTCTCCAAACCCTACTCCTAGATTATTTCTAATCCATATAAGAGTATATAGAATTATTTGTTGACGAAATCATTGTGGATGAGAGATATTTTTATACTAGTGAATTTAGGCCAGAGTATTTTAGTCTAATGATGTGGGCATGCTGCATGTGGTAAATATGTGTATTATTTTTATCTAAATATTTAATTAATTTATAATATTTCATGTATTATGGGTGTATCTATTATGGTAGTTACAATAATTTTGGAGGATATCTAATCAATTTAATGTGGTCCTAGAGTTATAAAATCTCCATTTGTTCCAATGTAGTTTTGTGGAGCATACATATATTCTTTTTCTATGTCCAAAACAAGTGTAATTTATATATCTATAGTTTTATTATTTCTAAATATTGAGTTTTAGGCCTAGATTGTAGTAGCCTACTTCAAATACCCAATCTTATACTATCACCTTTCCCTTAGAAGATCTTGGTTTACCATAAATTAGTGAACATAGTGATGTACTAAAGTTTTAGAATATGTATGTATGTATGTTTGTTTGACTTAAAAGTTTACTTGAAGGTATTTCTTGGACTCTCTAGACACTAGAAATCTATACACTACAACTCTAGATGTCACATTAACCTTTAACATACCCTTTCACCCATTTAACCCCTTATCTAATTTAATTATTTAATTCCTATTTCCACCTCACCTACACAAACCCATGGCTAATCTATTGACACATAGTCCAAAGACCATATCTACCCTAGTATTTAACATCTTACCTCCCTATACTCATTCCTCATGCATCCCCATGCTTCCATTATTAACCTTAGATCATTTCCCAGGGAATTAACCACCAATCATTAGTAGAATTGGCTAAATTTAGCCAATTTTGACTATGTCCCCTCGATCATTGGTGGTTAGCCTTCAACCATCGATGGTTGACCTAGACCATTGATGGTTACTTAAAACTCTACCTTAGGAGTGCATGATCGAAGGAGTCAACTGCAACTCACTCATTGATTACTAACTATTTCATTTTAGTCTACTATTCACATGATCAATGCATGTTAGAATAGTTGTTAAAATCTTTCATTTCAATGCTCCTTTGCTCTATATTGAGACATGAATAAGAGGTTAAATTCATTTTGGTGTGAGAGATTTTGAATCTCAAGAAAATCCAAAAGCTTCTCAGTGAACCAAGAAATAGGCTAGAGACTTAGGGTGCTTCTACAACTCACTATCTTAAATCAAGGAATCATTACTCTACTAACATTGCTCTAGGATCCATAACAAATTTTAACCAACCTCAGCATTCCTTAGATCAACAACACCTAAGAGATAAGTATTTCCATTTTCCTATCAAGATTCAATAATTATCTTTATTTATTTAAGTGCTTGGGCAATTCCCATTCTCTACACTTCATCCCCTATGTTGGAGATTTTTAACTCTAGATACTTCATCTCCTACCCAAAACCACCCATAGCCTATTCCAATCACCCAAATACCCAAATCCCAAACTAGATACCTTTGAGCATTACTTTTTGTCTTGAAACCAACATTCAACCCAAACACCACATTCATAACCTATCTGCAACCTCCCCTACAGACTTTTTTTCTCAAACCAAATCCAACAGCAACTATCAACGATCACCTGACTGTTGATGGTTGGCACTAACTACCAATGATCATACCCAAACATCAATGATAACTGTGTATCATTACACAATAGTAAGCTAATTTTAACCATCTTTCCATACCCAAATATTAGGCTATGAGTTTATGTTTTATCATATAACTTTAACTTATTTTTAAAATCAAGTTTGAGTAATTTAACATTAATATTAAATCATTTATTGTTATTTTTAATCAAAATCACTTATCTTTCTTCTAACATTTCTTGTATTTCATTTTAGTACCCTCTATTATTCATGCAAGAATCTATTTTCAAATTATAAGAACTTAAGTGTTTTAAAAGTGTGGATTGAAAACCTCCAAGGAAGCTTGTTTTTCTTGGATCTAGCTCCTGCTAGGTATTCCACCCTACTATCTCACTAATCCACTATTTTCTAGATTAATTTGTTATGAGTAGGTCATCATGCCTAGATAAAGAGGATTATTGACAATCATCTAGATTCATGTATGCACAATAGACTAGGTTTTTATACCACACCCCTCTTAAGTTTCTTCTTACTCTCTTCTAAAAAAATAAAGCAAAAAAAATCGTGGAACACTTTGGCATCGATGGGATTCTTGAGCCTTTTATTGGGTTTGTAGTTATAGTTTGCATTAGAGAAGAGTCATTCATTGCATTCTTTTCTAAAAATTAAACTTTCCTTATTTATTTTCTTCCTTTCCAAAACACAAGTTCTATTTTATTTTGCTTTCTTAGAAAAAATTAAAAATTATGATTTTTGCATTCATTTTTGAAAATCAAAAGAACTCATTCTAGGCCTAGGATTTACATCATCACATCACATATAGGTGCATCTTAGTTATTTTTTATTCATTTGAAAAGACACCAAAATTTTATTTTGGATTAAAATTAACTTTGCATCCATTGTTTACTTGTATTGATTAACTCACACAGCTTAATTTAGACAAGTAAATTAATCATAGTCTTACTTCTTATCACACACATAATGCTAAACCACACATTCAATCAAACATTAAAGCATTATCATAAGGCCTGAATGGGATTTGATCACCTAGCATTCACCTTTACTTAGCTATCCTACTTGAGTTTCATCACCAAGGGGAGAACCAACTCACTTTACTAGCTGAGTATAATCTCTAGCAACTCGGTATATTGTGACTAAGCACCTGACACCCTTATCACTACAATGTTTGAAGTGAGGGGGTAGGCCCAAATATCAAGCCATGTACCAAGTTATAACACACATTATAGAGAGCCTTACTACCTAAAACCAAGCTTAGACATCCTTTTCTAGTACCCACTCTACAAACCCAAAGTTAATCTTCATAACTTGCTTAAAATTGAGGCATAAACCTAAAGAGAGATAAAAGGTATCTTAGGATTTTAATGTTCTTTAGTGTATGCAATATTTTATTAGAGATATTTTTATTTTGATTGCTTCTCTTTTGATTTGTGAGATCACTTTTATCTTCTTTTTCTCCTTCTTTTCATGGTTTTAACTAGACAACAACTAAGAAACCAAGTAAATCAGGATCCACCTCCCAACCACCCATCTTCCTCTTCTTCATCCATAGAGTACATCTCAGATATAGAAGGTTCTACCCATCCTTATGTAACTCCTAGTAGTTTACCCAAGGTGATACAAATTTTTCCACTTTTTTGGATAATAACCCCATAGCCCTCCAACACTACCTTAAAACCATGTCTTACCATACCCCTACTTTGGTTCCATCTATTTATTCACCCTATGGTATGCCATATTATCCAAGGTAAATTTTAGTAAAGAATATTCATTAATTCATGAATATTCCAATTTTTAAAATTTTGGTTTTGGAAAATTTTTAGGGTCAGTAGATGGGACCAGATCACCAAAATTTTATGGATATAAATTATTTTGGGGGTCAACTCACCAACCCTTTATAGCATTATCTTAGAAAGTAGTTTAATTGGCCACACACACACATATAATATACCCTATGATATAAATTATTTTGGGGGTCTGACAAAGTCAATTAACATAATCACTTGACAAAGTCATTTGGCCCATCCATTCGATAGAGCATTCAACCCTACCATTTGGCTGAGTTGTTTGAACCTATCATTTGGTAGAGAAGTTTAACCCTACCCTTTGGCCCAACCATTCGGTAGATCCATTCAGCCCAATTGTTTGATAGATTCATTCGGTCGAGTCATTCAACCAAACCATTCAACCTTACCATTCGATCAATCTATTTGACCTTATTGTTTGGCCAAACCATTCATCCTAGTTGTGCAAATTTGAGAGGACATAAATCATGGTGTAAAAAATTAAAACTTATGTTATAACAACCCTGGTTGGGAAAAAAACCTAGAAAGCAAAAAAAAATGTTGGACCTGTCAATTTCACCAAAGCTGTGAATCATATTTGCCTAAATAAATCTAAGGGGGTTTTAGATATGGGCTCTTAAAATTTACCCTGATCGAATATTATGGGTAACACCTCTATTACCACCATTTCCACCCAACCCTTAGTCACCCACCTTATATAAATAATCTCTCTAATACCACCATCCAAAACCAACCCATCTAACCAACCAACACCCAAATGCCTTCTACCCTAACCAATAACTCTTCTAGTTTAGGAGCAACCCAAAATTTGGTCACCTATACTTCACTTACCATTGGACTACCCTCTACTATTGTTTCCACCCTTCCTCTTGTTATCTCTAACCCACCAACCTCCACTCTATTACAAAGCTTGGTGGTTTCAATACCTTCTACCCTTCCACCTATTAGTACAAAGGTTACCACCCATATTCAACCTATCAACCCAACCATACCTCCAAACCAACCATGTTAATCCCTAAACAAGTTCCCATTTCACCCAACCCAAGCTATATTCCTAACCCACAAGGGTATATGGCTCCACCTTCTACCCAACCCCCTATATCTACTTACCCATTTATGGCATCTTCCCAACCATGCATGTATACATACCAATATGTGGCATCCTCTCAACCTTCCACTAGCTATACATGTGTTGCATATACCCAACCCTAATAGAACATACCATACAACTATGGGAGTGCACAACTGCAAACCGATCTAGTTAAGATATTAATGGACAAGATGACCAATTTAGAGTCATCTATTTCTAGTGCCCATAACCTCTTATCATAAGATAAAATTTGAAATGAACCAATTCATCCATCCCAATCCAGCCTTATCCTCCTTAATGGGAACTTCCAAAATTTTCAAAATTTCAGAGTAAGGAAGATCCTCAACAACATTTTAGAGTATTTAGACACTCTTGTTATTTGATTGCTTATGATGATGTTCTCCTTCTTCACACCTTTCCCATGTCACTATCTAGTTTGACACTAGATTAGTACAATGTTGTTACCAAACACTCCCTCTTTTCTTTTTCCTAATTATCTTAGACCTTCTTAGATCATTTTTCCATAAATATATCTAAGAAAGTTTCCATTACTGACTTCTACTCCATTCACCAATTTGAAGATGAGTTAATTGCTGATTTTGAAGCTTATAGGAGATGTTTGATAAACCAACTCTCTTTCTCTTTTCCCCAACCCGAGTTGATTGATATTTTATCTCAACCTTGTGCCAAACATATTTCCTCCACTTTATAGGTTCACACTTTCAAGACCTTTGATGAATCTTTCACCATAACATAGAAATTAGAGATTAGAGCCATTGATGAGGGGAAGTTAAAATTGAGAAACAAGAACTCTAGTTTCAAGTCAAATGAAAATTCCTCCTGCAAAAACACCAACCACTCCAACACCAACATCAAAACCAAGGGAACTACAAATGCAATTGTCCTTAAAACTATCCCTCCTCTAGTTTTTAACCAACCCAACTCTTCTAATTCTTCCAACCAATATATAGGAAACCAAAATTGTATTAGCCAAAAGTAATATACTCCACTAGATGATTCATATGTTTCAGTATTGGAAACTTTGTTGAAAGCAAATATCATATAAAATCCTCCAATTAAACCCCCATAGCAATTAAATTCCTCTCATCCTATACTCGGCTAGTATAAGGAGAAAAAATTGAGTGGTTAGCACTATATCATTGGGCATGATGTTAGTAGAAGCAATACTTTCAAAAGCATTATCAAAGGGTTTATTGACAAGGGGGAACTTGTGTTGGATAACCCTGATGCACCCCAAAATTAGTCACTTGATATTTTTAGGTAGCCATTCCCCAACCATGCTCTTTCTATGAACAACAGAAACAATAAAGTGGAATACTCTCGCAATCATGAGGTCCATACTATTAATGTGGTTCTTAGTGAGATCATATTTGAGGAAACCACTTTTTCCTCCCCTCCACTTATTGAGGTAGTGGAGTCACCTTCTATTCATTTAGAAACTGAAACAAAGGAAGCAACTATTCCCCTTTCTCCACTTATTGAGGTAGTGTGGATACCAACCTCTCATTTGGAAAACATACCAAAGGAGGCAACCACTATCACCATACATTTATCTTCCATCATGGAGCAATCCACTCTTCCTTTGGAAAGCATTCCTAAGGAAGAGGTCACCTTACCCACCCCTCCCATGAAGGAATAACCTTCCAAAACCTTCAAGCCTTTGATTGAGGAAAAGGACAAGGTAACTGATCCCCTTTCTCAAACCATGGGCTTATCCTTTGAGTCTAATACTAAAAGAACCAAACGCAAATATAATCCTTTCTCTAGACTGGTTCAAAACTTGGAGTTCTTATCCCAACCCAACATAGATCAGGGCACATTTTGGCACCATCTTGGGCTTGCTTATCTAACCAAATGAGAGCCCTAAACCATACCATTTCCAAACCAACCTTTCACTTCCACTATTAAACCCACCATCATCCGAACCAAACCATTAAAAACCTCTACATCTAAAACCATAGTTAAACCAACCAAACCAACTCCACCCAAAGTAGCCCATAAAAAACCTATGTGTGCTCCCTACTCAGAGACTTGCTCACCCACCATTAAAGTTGGATTTAACTCAACCAAAGCCACCAAATAAACTCCAAGTTAAATCAATCAATAAAGTGGAGCCATCAAGGATCCCAAAATCCAAAACCTTGCCTCCCATTTCTACCTTGACTTCCACTTTAGGACTGCATCCTTCTTCTATCTTGGGACCTCACTCCTATACCTTGGTTAAGAGGATGAATCTTCCCAAGAAATCCCAAACGCAACCTCTGCTCCTTGCTACACCTTCACCCTATTAGTTTAGGTTTTATTTTTCCCTATTTATTAATTAGGTAAATTGTATTTCTTGTGCATACATGGAGTTTTCCTACATTTGTGGGATAGACTAGCTTATGTGGAGGTGTGTGTCATAGATGTGTCATAGGTGTCATAAGTAACTCCCTTGATGGGAGTTACTTCTCTATTATTAGCACCTTGTCACCACCTTTCATGGAGGAGTTACAGTCTATTCTTGGGGTGCCTTGTCCACCTTTTGTGGAGGAGTTACTTACGTACTCTCTTATTTGTAGTCCTCACTTTGGCCATCTCATGTTAATTAGATTTTGGGTTTCTCCATTTTTTCTTGTGCAATTTATCTTTTTGTGTTATTTTCAAATTGCTTTAGCATCTATGTGGTGTGCACTTGCTTCATCTTATGTGATCACATCTCCATTGCACTCACATTATCTAGATTCTGGCAACAACTCTGATATGGTATCAGAGCAAGAACGACAATCATGTGTCTAGTTATGCTTTTAGTTTATTTTGAAATCAAGAGAAGTGGAGTTCTCTTTGTTTTTTTAATTTTATAGATTTGATCTAAAATAAAAAAATATATATATCATTTTTGATATCATTTTCTTGGGAATCCTTGGCCTTTGGGTGTCTTGGCTGTCTTCACTTCAGTGGCTATTTTAGCAGTTAGCTTGGGCGCCATTGTTGTGTGTAAGGAGCAAAGGGAGAAGCAACACTTAGCAACAGAGGGAGGCACATCACTCAAAAAGCTTATACATCCCACATGCTCTCCAATAGTAGTCAACTTTTTATGCCAAGCTTCTGTCCTTCCAGCATGCCAAGCATCAGCAAGGCACCTTCAGTTCTGCCACGCCATCAGCTGTATGGCATCTAAAACAGGGCTGTCTTTTTCTGAATATGGCACATTTTCCTTGTCTTACTCTGCCCAGACCTGCTGTGCATTGAAGTTAGCAGATTCCATCATCTTTTCTTGCCCATAAAGGTGCCAAATAGGCCGTACAGTGTCCAGTAGGTCTGTAGTTCATTTTTTTGTCTTTTTTGCAAGTTAAATTTTGGACTGTTTGTTTTTGGTGCCCCTTCCTTGATTGGCGTCCCATGTGGCAGCCCTTGGACATGTGGCATCCTTCATTCTATCTATGCTTTATCTATTTTCAATTTAAAATTGACTTGTAAAACAAAAATCAGTCAATTTGACTGAATATTTAATTTTTTAGACAATTTTGTAAGTTGGGGGTTTTCATTTAAAACTTGTATCTTCACCTGTCGAAGACGAAGGGTGAGGCCTGAGTTGGTGGGAGGCCAATTCCCCATCAAAAAAACCTCCTTTGGATTCCTCACTCCATGCTAAATCCAATGAGTGGTTGAAAGGTCACTTTCTCTCTCATAACAGGCATTTTTTTAATGTTTTAGTGTTTTTTTTGCAAAAACACTAGTTTATGAGAAAATTAAACCTTTAATATCTTGCAAACGGTAACTCAGATTTGGGTGCCATTTTTTGAAAAAGTGTTTGTAATTCAATTATCCACAGTGTAGGCTTGTTATTTGTCAAAAATACACTATTTTATAAAGTGCCTAAAATTTGGGTCTCTCGAGATGCATTTTTCGCTGAGTCCGACGTCCTGTTTGCTTTAGTCTTGCCCTGATTGATCTAAGATGCATTCTCAATTGATTCTAACGTATTTTGAGCATGCACTTGCATATTTTGGGGGGGGGATCAATATTTTAGCGGGATGTGATTGCTTTTCACAACTTGCAAATCTTTGCTTTCATTCTCTTTTCTGCATAATTTCACAACTTGCAATCAACACAACTTCACCTAAATTCAGATAAAAATGAATTATTTTTAGATTAAATGCATAACACCCTTCAAATATCATGAATAGAAGGTTAAAATATCAATCATTCTTAGAAGTAAAGGGTTGTATAGGATCAACATGGGTATTGAAGTAGAACCCAACACTGATGCTGAAAAGGTCAAGTGGTACAATCGTAGTGATGAAGCCTATGGATTAATGAGCTTATCTATGTCTCTAGAACTTCTCTTCCATCTAGAATGCTCCCAGACTCCCAATGACATATGGGGCACCTTAGAAAACTTATTTGGGAAGCTTGATGAGATGAGAGGTCACGAGCTCGAAAACGAACTCATAAGTCTAAGTCTTAGAAACTTTGACACCCTACAGGACTTATTCACTAAGTTTAAGGCCCTTAGATTTCAATTTAAAGAATGTGGGATAGATAAGAAAGATGATCAACTCATTCTTTCTATTCTTTCAAAGTTATGTCCAAGTTATTTAGTCTTTGTCTCCACTTTCCATGCCATAAAAAGTGCCCTTGGCACTACATGGAAAATGCCTTCTTTGGATTCATTCATTGCCGGCTTGAATAGGGAGAAATAAAAGCTAATTCAAATGGGCACAATGAAGTCTACTCAACCCCAAGCTTTGATAGTTGGAGATGGTAAGGATAAGACTTCAACAAAAGAGAAGAAGAAAAAGAACAAGGACCAGGAGAAGAAAAAAGAAAACAACAATCCTGCCAAAAACAACATTGAGACTTCCTCTTCTAATGCTAAACCTAACAAGGAGAAGGTTACGTGTGCCTATTGTAAAAAGATAGGGCATGATGAACACAAATGCATGAAGAAACAAATAGATCACCTAACTCATCTTCTAGAGAAGAACAACATAGGTGTTCTTGAGTCCATCAAGCAGAATTCATCTACCCAAGATTCTACCAAGGCAAAAGGCAAGGGTAAGGAGAAAGAAAAATGCAAGGCCCTTGTAGCTACAACAACTTCTACATCTTCATGGGTCATCGACTCGGGTGATTCTCACCACATAGGCTCTTCACTAGTTGAGTTTTCATCTTTAGAGCCTTGTAGCATGACTTCAATTAGTTTGGGTGATGACACATCAATTTATGTTGCAGGGAGAGGGTTAGTTGAAATGGAAGGATGAACATTCAATAATGTTCTAAGTGTTCCTTCTCTTTTAACCAATCTCCTATTAGTGTACCAAATCACTCACATTGGTTGGGGCATGAGAGTTGAGTTTTCACCAGATTTAGTGGCTATCAAAGAGTTACATAGTGATATTACAGTGGCAGTGGGTAGGGAAAATCACCAAGCAAGGTTATACATCTCAAATTTTGCATCGAATTCTTCTCCAACAGCCTTGCTGACTCATTTAGATGGAGTTAGAAAATTATGGCATGAGCGGTTTGGCCACCTTAAGTACCGCTACCTTGAGTAACTTTGCAAACATGACATGGTCATTGGCTTGCCTTGTGTCCAATTCTCAAAAGGACTTTGCGAGGGGTGCTCCCTTGGGAAGCATCCCAAAGCAAAATTTGACAAAGGCAAAGCTTGAAGGGCTTAACAACCTTTAGAGTTAGTCCACAGTGATCTATCGAGACCCTTTCCCAAACAATCTTTCATAAGGGCCAAGTACATCCTCACTTTCATTGATGATTTATCTAGGTACACTTGGATATATTTTCTCAAACAAAAGTCTAAAGTGTTTGAAAAATTTCTAGACTTCAAAGCTCTTGTTGAGAAATAGAGTGAGAAATCCATCAAGGTTCTTCAAACTGATAATGGAGGGGAGTATGTCAGCATCAAGTTTGAGTAATTTTGCACCACAGAGGGGATTGATTTGTAGTGCATAGTCAATTATAGTCTTTCACAGAATGGGGTTGCAAAATGCAAGAATAGGTTCTTGAAAGAGATGGGTAGCTGTATGATTCACTCCAAATCCTTAGCACCATAGTACTAGGCTGAAGCCATCACTTGTGCTTGCTACATTCAAAACAGGGTTCCTCACAAAGCTTTGAAAGGGATAACACCCTTTGAAGCTTGGCATAAAAGGAAACCTAATGTTGAGCACCTTAGGGTTTTTAGATCTCCAGCCATGGCCCGCATTTTGAAGAAGAAATGCAAAGCTATGGAACAACAATCCAAGCCTTGCATCTTTGTAGGATATTTGGATGGTATTAAGGAGTATTGCCTTTTAGATCCAGTCACTCATGAGTTGTTCATTGAGAGAAGTGTCCATTTTTAGGAGAGTCCTAGAGATTCAACACTTGACACTTCTTCTCCCTCATCAGATCTACTTCTTCATGATGATTCCTCATTAGATTCAGATCAGCCACAACAGGTTCTTGAGCTAGAAACATCTTCTTCTTCTTCTTCTTCGAGTTTAGACAGTGATGACAGTGATGTAGAGTCATCCACCTCTAGTCAGTTAGAGGATGAGGAGTTAACACTTGACTCACCCACTTTTGGGCCACTTTGGGCCAGACAGACACTTGAGAGTGCTGACACTTGGGCAGGAGATCCCACAGATGACAGACATACTATGAGGGATTTTTAGAGAGATCCACATGCCTTCTTTGCTTCAATTTCAGATCCATAGACTTTTCGAGAGGTATTGGGGGTACCTAAGTGGGATAATACTATGGAGGAAGAATATTCTTCCTTAATCAAAAATCACACTTGGGATTTGACTTCACTTCCTAAGGGAAGAAAGATGGTTCAATGTAGGTGGATATATCAGACCAAGTTTGTAGCAGATGGGTCGGTTGATAAGTACAAGGCGTGATTGGTCGCTAAGGGTTTCTCATAGGTGGTAGTCATTGACTACTCAGAGACCTTTACACCCATTACAAAGATGACTTCTATCTGACTCACTTTGGCTATTGCCACAACACATGGTTGGGATGTGCATCAAATGGATGTGAATAGTGCCTTTCTTCACATAGACCTAGAGGAGGAGATCTACATGGAGCAGCCGCCAGGATTTGTTTAGGATTCTTCCTTAGTATGAAAACTTAGGAAATCTATTTATGGCCTCAAACAGGCATCTCGAGCTTGGTATGCCAAGATGGATTCCTTCCTTCTCATAGTGGGTTTCACTAGGTGCCATTCTGATTCCAATGTCTACTTCTTGCGGCAGGATGATTTGCTCTTGATTTTGGTTTTATATGTTAATGACCTTTTGATCATTGGGAGTTCTTCACCAGCTATTGCAGTGGTGGATGCATATCTTCTGGATAGATTTGACATGACAGACTTGGGTCTGTTGCACTACTTCCTTGGCATCGAGATCTCACAGTCAGATTTATGGATTTCTCTTACATAGCCCAAGTATGCTCTTGATTTATTGGCTCAGTTTCACATGGCTGACTACAAGCCATCTCTAACTCCCTTTCTATCAGGAGTCAAGCTTGAGGCTGACTGTTCTTCACCATTGGTTGATGCCACTTGGTATCAACAACTTGTTGGTAGTCTCATCTACTTGACTCACACCAGGCCTGACATATCATATATAGTGGGACTTGTCTCCAGATTCATGTAGGAACCTCATGAGCTTCATTGGAAAGAAGCTAAGAGGATCTTGCGTTACATACATGGTTCACATAGATATGAGATTCATTACAGATTTGACATAGAGGTTGACTTGGTTGGATATATAGATTCAGACAGGGCTGGTGATTCACAAACTCACAAGTCCACTTCTAGTTACAATTTCTCTCTAGGTTTTGGTCCTATCAGTTGGTCTAGCAAGAAGTAGAATGCTATTGCTATATCATCCACAGAGGTAGAGTACAGGGGAGCTATTAATGCAACTACTAAGGCTATTTGGATTCAAAGGATACTTTCTAAGTTTGGCATTCCTATTAGGCAGTCCACCATCATTTATTGTGACAACCAGAGTACCATTCAAATTTGCAAGAATTTAGTTTAGCACTAGTGGACCAAGCACATAGAGATTCACAGGCATTTCATTCTAGAGCTTATTCATAGTCATGTCATTGACTTGATATTTTGCCAGTCTTTGGAGTAGATTATAGACACCTGCACCAAACCTTTCACCAAGAGCATGTTCATTCATCTATGAGCTCTTCTTGGGGTGTGGTCTACATCTACAGTAGCATCATCTTTAGGGGGGCCCACTAGCCTCTTCTTTCTTTTATGTCTCTCTTTTGCGGGGGGGGGGGGGGGGGGGGGGGGGGTTTCCTACGGGTTTTCTCCTTTTCTCTATCTTATGGGAGATTGCATTTGTACATGGGTACCTCATCAGGCCTAGTTGTCAGGACCCATTTTATATTTCTACACTGCCCACCTAAGCTGCGCTTATGGGGAGGTATTAGTGTAGGTTTTTATTTTTCCCTATTTATTAATTAGGGAAATTATATTTCTTGTGCATACATGGAGTTTTTCTACATTTGTGGGATAGGCCAGCTTATGTGGAGGTGTGTGTGATAGATGTGTCATAGGTGTCATAAGAATGTCATAAGTAATTCCCTTGATGGGAGTTACTTCTCTATTCTTATCACCTTGTCACCACCTTTCATGGAGGAGTTACAATCTATTCTTGGGGTGCCTTATCCACTTTTTGTGGAGGAGTTACTTATGTACTCTCCTATTTGTAGTCCTCACTTTGGCCATCTCATGTTAATCATATTTTGGTTTTCTCCATTTTGTCTTGTGTAATTTATCTTATTGTGTTATTTTTAAATTGCTTTAGCATCTATGTGGTGTGCACTTGCTTCATATTTTGTGATCACGTCTCCATTACACTCACATTATCCAGATTCTGGCAACAACTCCGATACACCCATCTTCACCAAAATATTCATAACTAAATCATCTACATCCCAACCATATACCTCCAAACTGTCTACCTCTCAATCATCTATCTCCAAATATTTTACCTCTAAGCCTTCCACCTCCAAACCATTAACCCCCAAATAATCTACTCCAAAACCACCTGCCAAGAAAATTCCTCCCCCAAAAAATCTTATTACCAAACCCACTCCTAAAAAGGTTTCCACCCCAACTATTAAAGCAACAATCTCCACTCCCTTGCCATCATTACTTGAGTCTTACTCAACCATCTTTCAAAGGTTATTGAAATCCACTTGATTAAACTTGCTACCCATCAAACCATTCAACCCCCATAGTCTTAAACCATCCTAGTTTAATGACAATATGATATGCTCATACCATAGAACAACTGGGCATGATACGAAGAATTGTAAATCCATCCAAGTCCTAATCCACCATCTATGTGATGAGGATGACCTATTTTCAAATGAACCTCCCATGATCCCACTTCTAATCAAAGAACCAAAAGTAACCACCCAATACTTAACTACTCCCATACTCTCATCTAAGAGTGAGGAGGAACCAAAATAATCATCTAGCCCAACTCTTTCCCAAATCCATACCATCCATGTGGTCACATGATCACAAGCCAAATAAAAGGATAAGGGGAAGGAAAATGTGTTCATTCCATAGACATACCCTTCTTTCACCACCCAATCACCCAACCAAACCCAAACCCCTTCACCTTCACCCAAGCCCAAGGTGTCCATCTTAGATGCCTCCCAATCTAACCATTTTGAGTCAATATAAAGAGTAGTTATAAAGCAACTTCATCAAACACCGATGAAGATGAGTTTATATGAACTAATCAATACCTCATCCCATCACCACTAGGTGATGATACAAGATTTTTAGTCCATCGAGGCTCAACTAAAATATCCATAACCTTAAGAAGCCTTTATCAGAGCTCTTCAACTTTCCACCCTTGTTACCTTTAAGGATTCAAAAATACCCTCTATTCATCCTCATGATCTAGATCCTCTCCTCTTCATTACCACTTACATCAACCAAACCTACATCAAAAGGGTTATGATTGATGGAGGAGCCAACATCAACATTATCTCTTCCTATGCATATGACCAGTTGAAATAGCCATAGAACATTATGTTGAAAACCATAGCATTTATCTGATCCTTCAACAACATTATGGCAACAACTCTAGGAACTATCATCGTCCATATTTGTTTAGGACATCACATGCTTCTCGAGCTCTTATGCATAGTAAAAGGTGAGTTTTAGTATAACATTTTACTTGGATGCCTTGGGATTTAATCCATGGGTTGTGTACAATCCACCCTACACTAGTGTATCAAGTTTGAGCATTAAGGTCAAGTAGTTACCATACAAACTAACCCAAGTCCTTTTACATCATGAAACAAAACATACCAGTCCAATGATGTTATCCTCCTTCCATCCACCAAGACTTCACCAACCAATGACAAATCCACCTCTTCTACCCACCAAGCTTCTACTAGTTTAGACATCTATTCTTCCCAAATACCCATGAATGATCCCTTAGAATCAACATTTCAACATCTTTTGCTTGGGAAGTATCACCTCTTAACTTTGGATACCTTCCCTACTCCCCAAGTGTATGTAAATCCTGACCTAAGTCCTAGTTACAATGCCAACATTGGATCCATTATTCCTTTAAGCCCCCCACTTGTCAAACCAATCTCATTTATGGGGGATTTGACCAACCTCTTTATACCTCCTCTTCCACTAAATCATACACCTTTTATTTCTCCTATTTAGATAAACTGGAATTTACCAAGACATAATTCCATAAGTTTGCTTAGAAGTTATTTGGGTTAGGTCACTATGAGCATGTAAAACATGAGTTACTACCTTGTAAAATCCAAAAACCTAATGAATGGTTTTGTCACATATACATTCCACTAGAAGAGCAAACCAACCCACCTCCTATTACCATTATTGAGGAAGACGTCACATCCTCACCAACCTATTCCTCATCAAAATCTAAGGATTTCAATGTCATTCCCCATAAATTTTTTTTCATCAACATGATTATCCTTGGACCCCTGACTTATCAAAGGGATGAAGAGATTGTAACCATTCTTATGACTCATCTTGAGATGGTAGAAGATGACTCTCCTATCATTAATACCATTTGGTGTCAAGATGATGATTCCCTACTCACCTATCTTGATGCAAAAGATTCCTCTATCCACAAATATATCCCTCTTAAGAATTTAACCATGTTGAATGAATCCACCATAGATGTAAACTTGGGTACTCAAGATAACCTACACATTATCAAAATCAGATAATTGCTAGATTCCTCAAAGCATTAAGATTTCCCCTCTTTCCTATAAGACCGTAGTATAGAATTTTCTTGGTCTTATAGTGACATATTAAGAATCAACCCTTCCATCACCACCCATAATATTGTTACTATCCATGATGCCAAGCCCATCAAGTAGAAGCTTCATTGGATGCACCCTTACATAGCCCTTCTTGTCAAAGAAGAGCTTCAATGCCTCTTATCCATAAATTTCATCCAACCCATTAATTATCCCCAATGGGTCTCAAATGTCATCCCTATTACCAAAATAATAGGGGCACTTCACATTTGCATTTATTTTTGTGATCTTAACCTTGCTTGCCTAAAGGATAACTTCTATTTACCAAGCATTGACCATCTTGTTGATCTTACAGCCAGTCATGAGATGCTATCTCTTATGGATGGGTTCTCAAGTTACAATCAGATCTTGATTTCCCTTGAAGATCAACATAACACCACCTTTATTACCCCTTACAGGAATTTATGTTATAGGGTCATGCCTTTTTGTCGAAAAAATGTTGGTGAAACTTACTAATGTGCTATGACATACGTCTTCCATCACCTTATTCATAACATTGTAAATATTATGTAGATGACCTTCTTGGGAAATGTAAATATCATAAATATCATTTAGTAGTTCTCAAGGTTATCTTTGAATGCCTCATCCATTACCATGTCTAATTTTACCTAAAGAAGTGTATCTTTGGGGTCTTGTCAGGAAATCTCCTTGGATTCATTATCTCTCTTCATGGAAAAAAAGTCAATCCTACGAAAGTCAAGGTGATCCTTGACATGCCTCTTCCAACCAACCTTAAGCAACTCTACATTTTATAGGGGAAGCTTCAATCCATTCGATACTTCATCTCTCAGCTAGTTGATAGATGCCAACCTTTTCACCACCTTCTAAAATATAAATATATTTTAAGTGGAATAAGGACTATCAAAAGGCCTTTGATTCACTTAAAGATTACCTTATTTCCCCACCCATTCTTATTCCTCCAAAAGAGGATCAACCTTTCTACTTGTTCGTTTACACCATTGACCACTCTTTAGGGGCAATGCTTGCACATGGAGATGAACAATATAAAGAGTAAGTTGTCTATTATATAAGTCAAATGATTATAGAGTATCAAACTTGGTACATCCATACCAAGAAAATTTTCCTTGCCTTGGTCTTCATGGCCTCCAAACTCTATCATTACCTTCTAAATCACAAGAACTATGTCATAACCAACACTGACTTAATCAAGTATGTGCACTTCAAGCAATACCAAAACTAGCGTATGGCTAAGTGATCATGATTTTAGCTAAGTTTGACCTTGATTTATTTTGGAAAAATTTAATTAAATGGCAATTTATTTCTGATCAATTTGTTAAAGCACCTTTAGCAAACAACCAACCATCTCCCCTTGAGTTTTCCAATGAGTCCATCATGACTCTTTCTCAAGAAGAGCTTACCTATCAAATGAACATGTAATTTAATAGATCAAAGTGTCAACATAGTGGGGGTGATGTTATAATTCTCATCCCCCTTGATGGTGAACCCTTCCCTTATCTTTCAATCTTGATTTTTATTATACCAACAACATGGATAAGTATGAAACCCTAGTGATAGGTCTCTAAACTGCTTTAGCCTTGGGAATCAAAATGATCAGCCTCATTGGTGAATCTTAGCTTGTGGTAAATCAAATCATGGATATTACCAGTGTAAAAATGATGTCCTACACTATTATAAATAACTATTCAATATGTTTTTGACATTACTTGATCACTACCTTATCTAAGCCACTCCATAATCTACGAATGCGTTCATCGATATTAAAGCTTCACTCACTTCCTAGATCTCATTTACACCTTATGAATCTAAGTTATTTATCACTATCCATCACCTTATTGATCCTTATTATACCAAATCAAACCCTCCTTCCATTTTTAGTATGGAGGAGACCCAACTTGACCTTTGGTATAAGCAAAATTTTGACTATCTCAACCTAGCCATTCTTCCTTCTAATCTTTATATGAATGGTTAAAGAGAATTTATATAGAAAACCTCATGTTATACCATATTGATGGAATTATTTATAAACATGGCTTTGATGGTCTCCTCTTTTTTTTCCTACATAGCCATGAAGCCTCTCATGCTATCATGAAAATGTATGATGAGATTTGTGGTGGACACTTTAGTGGTCTAGTTGTTGCTAAATGTATCCTTCGCCTTGGATACTATTGTCCCAACCTCAACTAGGACTATTGTGATTAAGTGAAAAATTATGTTATATGTCAATAAAATGCTAATTTACATCATGTACCTGGCCATAGTCTCCAAGTATCTAAGTTTTTTTAGCCCTTCTCACAATGGGGACTAGATCTTATTGGTGAAATTAACCCCCATTCTTTGTAGCAACATCATTCTATAATCACTATGATATAATATTTCACCAAATGGGTGGAGGCTATTCCTCTCATCTCAACCAAGGTTAAAAATATCATCAAAATTATTAACCATAACATTATCTACCATTTTGGTGTTCTTCATAAAATTATCACTGATAATGGTAAATATTTTAAGAATAAAAAAGTCCAAGATCTTTGTGATGTATTCGATATCAAGTTAAGTTTCTCATCACCTTATCATCCACAAGATAATGGATAGGTTGAACCTTCTAACAAAACCCTTAATAAATTTTTAACTAAAATGTTTAATGCATTTGGTCAAGATTGAAATTTACACATACCTTTTTCCTTATGGGCATATCATACTAGCATTTGAACCCTTACAGGTGCTACCCATTTCTCTCTTATTTTTAGAGTAGAGGTTGTCTTGTCTCTCAAAGTCCAAATTCCCTCTCTTCACATATCCATATAAGATATCATTTTTAAGGGTGATTATCATCAAGAACATTTATCCTAACTCAAGCTACTTGATGAGCATCATTTGTCTGTACTTAACCATCTTCGTGTCTATCAAGAATGAATCAAGCATGCTTATAAAAAACACCTAAAAGAATAAGAATTCAATATTAGAGACCTCATCTTAAAGGAAAATAAACATGTAACAAATACAAAAAATAAAAAATGGGATAAGTTTTATTTCAACTGGCTTGGACATTATATCATAATGCATAAGTATGGATCAGGAGCTTACCATTTATCCTCTCTTGAATGGAAACCAAAACTTGAGCCTCTCAATGCTTCACATCTGTGTCCTTTCTTTTGTTAAACAAGATCAAACTCATCTTTTGTCTAACTTAAGCTCATCCCTTGGTTTATGATATTTTACCCTTTACTCCCCTCACTTTGAAGACAATCAATTATAACATAGAATCATGTGATTATCTATCACAGTTATAGCCTTAATCCTAAATATGGGTACCACAGCTCTACCCATGGCATGATTCTCATGGATACTTTTCATACTTAATAGGATGGGATCCCATGGTCATTATCTCTCAAAGCATCCCCTAAACCACCATTTCAACCTTATTGTGATTTAGTTTTTCCTTCATAGAGGTAAGCCTTTAAGCATATATAAGCAAGTTTATGCCATCAAAATCAAAAACATTAAAAGTCATATATCTTATGGGTGATATCTAGCACTAGGAGACTACTCCCTTGAAGGATAGCTACCAAAAACAATCAAAATTTCTCAATGTAAGGTAGTCTACTCCCTTGAAGGATAGCTATCAAAAATCCTAACACATGTCTTAAAAATCTTAGACCATTCACTTAAAGGATGGCTATGTAAAAACATTTATCAAATCAAGAAATTTCTTGGAGGATTCTCATATCAATTATCTTCCCTAAACCTCTCAAAGAAATAGAAAAAATATCAAAATACCCATAACCAAAATATGAAAAAACATACAACTAGAATATTTTGTAAGCCACAATTAACTTTCATAAGTAGACTTCCCACATTGATCAGTCTATACCATATATGACATAAACTTATTTATACTAGCTCTTCAATAACCTATAGAATGTGCATGTTAGTCTCACATGAAGGTTATTTTATCATCCATATCCCCATAATACCTTCTATACAACAAGGGACTTTGAGTTTACTTGATACTACATGATCAAGTTACTTTTTTTAGCAAATGAACTAATAATAATGCAAAGCATGACAGGGGTTTATGATCATACACCCACCCATCTTGTCATTTTGGTCTTTGTCAATGGGAGCATTTAGCCTCCTCTTTATGCTTTCATGACCACTTGAGAAGGCATATGTCTTCCCATTTTGAGTCATTAAACCCCAACCACCAAATTTGCCCCCTTTTATAATAAAATGGGTCCACAAAACCAAACCAAGTGGTACACCAAATTAGGGCTACCTATTTAAACACCACCCAACCAAATTTTTTTAAGTAACCATTACCAAAACCATATACCTATTATAGAAAACCTTATTCTCTAACCAATCAACCATCCAACTAAATAACCTCAACCTTGGTCATTTTTTCCTACCTTTCACACTTTTTGTGACTAACCTTACCTTGGTCATTTTGATCACACTAACTACCTTGTCATACTTGATAACCTTGAAAACATGCACTAATTTTAAACATCGACCATTTATGTGCCTCAGAGTATGACCCATTTATATTTCTAACACTTACAACCTATTTTATTTTCATAGGCTCACCCAACTTTTGGACCACTATGAATCTAGACACCTAACCTAGAAGACTTGAGTTTATAGGACTAACCCATATCAGCTATACTTAATTCTATGTCTTAGTTACCCTATCACTTGTCCTTTTAGTCTTGACCTTGTTTTGCCAACTACCTCAACTATGGAAACTTAGTCTATGCATGATGATATTTCACTTAGTCATATTTTGTGTACTTGTTCATGCTTAAATGCCCAACCAACCAAACCAACCTTGACACCGACTTATCCACTTATCAAACCCACAACTAATTCTATTTCACCTCATAAATTCCTAGTTTGAGGGGGAATAACTCCTCCCAGACTTGGGGCATCAAACTTTCTACCAACCTTCCATTTTTTGTTTTACAACTTGCTGACACAAACTACATAGCGAAAGGGGAAAAATGTAGACACTAAAAATCTATATACTATATCTCTAGATATCGCCTTAACCTTTAACACACACTTTCACCTATTTACCCTTTTAGCTAATTTAATTATTTAAATAAATTAGTTAACCTATTTCCACCTCACCTACCCAAACCCATGGCTAATCTATCAACGCCTAGCCTAAAGAACATTTCTACCCCAAAATTTAATGTCTTACCTCCCTAGAATTCTTCCTCATGCATCCCCATGCTCCCATTATTAAACTTAAACCATTTACTAAGGAATTAACCACCAATAATTAATGTAATTGGCTAACTTAAACCACTGGTAGTTATTTAAAACTTTACCTCAGGGGTGCATAATCAAAGGAGTCAACTACAACTCGACTGCAACTCACTCATTGATTACTAGATAATAATTTTAGTACTATTTTCATGATCAATGCATGTTAGACTATTTTTGAAATTATTTTTTAAACTTTTTCATTTCAATGCTCCTTTGCTCTATATTAAGATATGAAGAGGAAGTTGAATTCATTTTGGTGAGAGACATTCTGACTCCTATGTGAATCCAAAAGCTTCCTATTGAACTAAGAACTAGGCCAGAGACTTAGGGTGATTTTTTAACTCACTATCTTGAGCCAAATAATTTTTCCTTTGCTAACATTTATCCAAGATCCATAACAAGTTTTAGCCAACCTCAACATTCCTCAAACTAACAACACCTAAAAGCTAAGTATCTATGTTTTTCTCTCAAGATTCAGTAATTAGCTTTATTTATTTTAGTGCTTGGGTTATTCCCATTCTCTAAACTTCATTCCCTATGTTGGATTTTTTTAACTCCAAATAATTCATCTCTTACCCAGAACCACCCATAGCCTATTCCATTTACCCAAACACCCAACTCCCAAACTAGATACCTCTGAGCCTTAATTTCTATCTCAAAACCAACATTAAACCTAAATAACACTTCTAAAACCTCTCTAAAACCTCTCCAACATATTTATTTTCTCAAACCAAATCCAATAGTAACCATCGATGATCGCCTAACTATCGATGGTTGGCCTTAACTACAGACGATCATACCCAACCATTAACAGCCACTGTGTGTCATTTTATAATATCAAGATAATTTGACCCATCTACCCAAACCCAAATCTCAATTTTTGAGTTTCTATTTTATCATAGAAATTCAACTTATTTTTTGAATCAAGTTTGAGTAATTTAGCATTAATATTCAATTATTTATTGCTATTTTAAATTAAAATTACTTATCTCTTCTAGCATTTATTGTATTGCATTTCAATACCCTCTATTATTCATGCAAGCATATATTTTACATTTATCAGAAATTAAGTGTTTTAAAAGTGTAGATTGATAGTCTCTAAGGAAGCTTGTGCTTCTTAGATCTAGCTCATGCTAGGCAATCCACCCTACTATCTCACTAATCCACCATTTTCTAGATTGCTTTCTTATTTGTAGGTCATCCTCCCCAAATAAAGAGGAGTATCGATAATTTTCTAGATTCATGTGTGCACAACACACCAAGTTTTTCTACCACACCCCTCTTAAGTTTATTCTTTCCCTTTTCTTAGAAAATAAAGCAAAGAAATAGTGAAATAAACTCTACGATAAATTATCTTTTTGTGTCAAGTGTTAATTTAATATCCATATAGTGGTTTTGGGTTACCTTGTTAGTCATGTATAAAAATAAAAGTGCTTTTTTTGACTTTAAAAATTACTAGAAGGTAGATCTTGGCCTTTAAAACAAACTTTTATTCTGTGTTAGGTACAAATTTGACATTTGTATGACATTTTAGCATCCTTAAAATGCATTTCAAAATAAAAAATTTTCTAGGTCAAGATAATTTTTTTCATGAAAATATATTATGTTTTAATAACCACTTTTATATTCCACTGATATTTTTAAATCAATACCATTTTTAAGATATACCAATTTCTTTTGACATTTATTCTTTTTTAAGTAGGAATCCCCTAAGGTATAAGTATGTTTTAATAGTTGTAAAAATCACAAAAATATTTTGTTTTAGGCTAAACATTATATTTTATCTATGAAGTGATGGGTTAATCCCCAATAATAAGTCTATTAGATTGCATTTTATATGTATTTTACCTTCCATGCAATGGATTTTAGTTTCCATATGACTCACAATATATATAAAACACCTAGGATTTTTTTTGGTTTACCAATAAAAAATATTTTACTCATTTGATTTTGTAGTGCACTAGTAAGTGGTAATACCCATAAATTTATTTTATAAGTACCTAAAATATGGGATAGTGTGGCTAAAAAATGGTGGAAACCATTATAGTCAGTGCCCTTTAGGCTTTGTTCATTATTTACACCTAGGATTAGTATAATGTAGATCCTACAAATCAAATACACATAACCTAGTAATTTTAGAGAAATATTGGGTATAATTGGAAGTTTTTCACACTATTTACATATCTCTATTGATATATAGAATTCATTTTCAATCACAACATCATAATACCTATTTAGTTATGGTACAAAATTATTGTTTTAGTCTCCATTCAAAACTCTATTTTCAAATTCATTTTTAAAATATAACTATGAAAGTGGCACCACAAAGAGTGTGTTTGGTAAAAAGATCAAATATGAAATAAATTTTGATCCATCAGGGAAAAAATACAAGTAATAAGTTTTTGTGTTATATCATTTTTGTAAAAAGGTAATTTTCATAAGTTCAAACTACTTTAGTTGAAAAGGGCACATCAATGATGTAATACTTAGTAAGGAGATTTACATAATGGAAATTGGGTAAATAAATGAATCCTTATGAACTTTTAAAATAAATCAATTGGAAAAAACAAAGTGATGAAGTTAATGGTCTCATACGTCAATCAATTTCCCCTGAATTAAAGTTTCACTTTTAGGGAAAAATGTTACCTTGAACTATATTGGAGGATATTTTTGGGAAGCACAATAAAATATAAGCATGTCAGCTGAAAAATTATCTCGGAGCTCTTAGTCCATAAAAGTATCATTGAATTGAATTTTTCATCACTCAAATCAAATGCTTAATATTTATCCATGTAAAAACTAGTGAAACTAAGTCTGATGAGAAAATAATTATGAGTATTTTTTCAAAACTAGGTCATCCATGCTTAGTATTTGTTTAAAACCACTACACAAATATATTATTTTTGAATTACATATGTGGCACCAAATTTAGACAAGTTCTATGAGAAACTTTAATGAGAATAGGAAAAACTAATTTTTATCAGTGACATTTGACATGGAGGTACTAAGCAATAGGGATTAGTAGTCAATGTTACTAATTCAACATCATAAACTAAATCTAGGAAAGGAAAGGGACTTACCAAAGAAAAATTTAAAGTAAATCCTAAGAATAAGGGCAATAAATCAACCACACCAACCTTTTCAAATCATCAAAACAAAAGCAAAGGGAAAATCAATGCAAATTTTGACAAAGAAGATGGCAGTGTTTTTGGTAAATCAAACCATGCTAAACATCAATATTGAAATAAAATGGAAAAATTTAAAGAAATGATTAAAAAAAAATAATATTCCTCCATTTAAGACAAGAGATAACCTTTATGCAATAATATTTAGATCATATATATCAAAATGGATATTGTATTCAAGATCCTTTCACCACATGGCAAAAGAAGGCTTTCAATTTCAAAATCTTGACCAGATATACACCACTAAAATATTTGTGGGAACATATATTCCTTTAATTATTAAGGGTGAAGGGTGTATTGAAATGGAAAATGGTGCATTCAACAAAGTTATTCACACTCCAAACTTGTCTTAAAACCTCTGAGTATTTATTAGATCACACAATCAGGTGAAGGCAAAATTTTGAGTTTATCATTAATGTAAAAGACTAGTCTACTAGTATATCCACTATCACAATTGATCACTAAGTAATATTGTACACATTTTATACTATTATTTTAACTCAAACTTCACAAGTCATGATTTCACATGTTAATAATTCATGGGAGGACCTTAGTAAGCATAACATGGTTATTGATTTTCTGCAAGTTTCTTTCAAAGATGAATTTTGTTCAACTTTTGCACTTGTAAAAAATCACAAGGGTTGATTTACCAAAGGAAAATATCTAAGGGCTAATATAAAAAAGTTACTTGGTTCATAGTGATCTTATGTCCTTCCCACTAGTTTCTTTTTAAAAACATAAATACATGCTTACATTCATTAATGATTTCTCTCATAAAACATGGGTACAATAGATTTTTTTTCAATAATTATATGATCAACTTATATGAATAGCTAAGTATTCAAAGTAATAATATTATGTCTTACACCCCTCAGTATAATGGTTTAGTTGAACATAAAAATCACACATAGAAGGAAATGGAAAACTACATGGTACATTCCAAAGACTTGTCTCCTTAGTTTTGGGTAGAATAAATTAAGTGTGATAATTATAATCATAATAAAATTCTCCATTCAATAGTGAAAAATATATCTCCTAAATAAAAATGGTCTAGGGTTATGCCCAATGTTTTTATATTTAAGTATTTTTTGATGTAATGTATGGGCATATATCCCAAATGATAAGTGGAAAGAAATGGAAATGCCCTTTTACATTTATTGGTTAATGTGAATATGTGAAGGCATATCATATTATTATTCTACGCATAGATAAAATATTTTACTAGTGGGATGTATTATTTGATGATAAATATTAATACTATGAGCCAATTTATTCTCTTGATCCTTGGTTTCTATTGAGCTAGACACAATTTTTTTATGTTTCGTATGAAGAACAAGGAAGTTTAGATGACTCCCATTTTGAGAGTTACTATAATTTAGATGATGATTTATAGGAGAAAAAAAGATCCTCCATAATTAGTACCATAAATAATTTATAATGAACATATACAAACTCGACCAAAATGGGTTTACATAGTTTGCACTTGTGTTGATGCATTGACAAGGGATTTAAGAGATCCACATAGGATAAGATCACAACATTAATATGGTGTTGCACATTTAGAATAGTTTGAAGTGCCTTAGAATACATAGACTTATCATCAATATTATAATAATTTTAAATGTCATAAATTATGGAAAAATAACTTATTTATTTGAAGAAGAATAAACCTTGGGACTTGCTTCCAATTCCAAAAGCAATAAAAATAGTGAGGTGAAAGTGGGTGTACCAAACTAAATATGTAGTGGATCATTCCATTGATAGATAAAAACATTGTTATATATATATATATATATATATATACATACCCAATAGGCTCTGAATGCATACATAGTTATAAACTAGGTTGAATATTTATTCAATTAATAATTATGTATTTATCCAAATAAATAGAGACTAAATTATATAGAGATTCATCATTATTAAATGAAATAATTTTGAATAAAATAGAGCATACACTATGCACAAAAAATTAAAAAAATACACTTGGGAAATCCATTAGTAGATATTTATATTAGTATCTATCTTTCATAACTCCTTTCCATTACAACTGATCACATTTATAATGCATTATTGCTTTTCATTGCATCCTTTTAGTTCAAGATAAAATGAGTATTTTCACATTCCAAATACTTTTAGAATACACGCATAGGCCAAATAAATATAAAATGAAATGTGTTACATATCTATATATATATTGATCACACATGTTGCTATTTTATAAATCTATTCTACTATCAATGTTTTATTGGACTTAAATAGTTGTCTCATCCCAAGATAAATTCATAAGAAGTGTGCATATGCTACATTGATGGAATTTCCTATTTATAAAAGTTTGTCCTAAACATTACTTACGATAATAGTTGAAGGTGTCATTTATCACTTTTCATCTCTTGCACATTACATATCTACCCTTGTTTGTTTTCAAATAGTTAGTGTACTAATATACCACCCTTTTAGGGTTTCAATATTTTTACATAACTAGGTGGGAATTTTTTTTAGTTTTTCAACCAACGTAGTCCCACTCCTAATGTTTGATGCCTTCTATACTAGAAACATTCCTAAAAAATTCAAAACTAGAATCTATGTAGAACCTAGAGAGAAGGTGGAAGCATAAATTACATTCTTGGAACTAAGGGAGGATCTGAAGAAGATGTTATTGGAGTTTTTTATAATGAAGTCACAACTATATAATCAGGTGTTGGAGGTGTTTACTGTATTTGGATGGCCGGCTATGTAGTTATGATTATTTTTCTCTACTAGAGGTCTTGTTGGAGCTGGTTTGGTGGGATACATTAGGTATCCTTGATGATTTATATTATGGACTTATCCAAATGGGATAAGTCATTATTGAACATAATCTAATCAATTATAACTTCCTTTGGCATATTAATCATAGTGTACAATGTTACTTGGCACCCCATAAGTTTTTGATTGTCATCATCTTTTATTATCATGAGGATGGATCCAGTGTGTGACTATTAGATTTATTGTGCTCAATTTTCTAGTCTATATACATGCCTCTAAATCTGCATCCTATAAAATGTATTGCACAACATCTCATTTTACCATGTTTACATCTTGTGCATCACATTGCCTCTTGACTCAAGAAATTGCTTTAGTGTAACATCCAGCTTGTCAGAGGTAGCTGATTGGTCCCCCATTATTTATTTGGATTTGATAGCCTTAACAAACTCTAGATTGGATTTGATTCATGTAATGTTTAAATATTATTTATGATCAAGTATTATTTTTGATATGTGTTGATCTTAGATTTCAACAATGTCAAAGACTTTCTTATACTCTTTTAGGAGATCAAAATTTCTACCTTTAGATTTTAATCTTGTGTTTGGAGCTATTACATTTTCTGCATAGTGATCCAATATTTTTTTAGTTGGAATAAAATGACTATGTATTTAATTTTATTGGACATGACTTGGTTTCCCAATACTTAGATGACCAACATAAGACATGTATCATCAATGATATTCTTAGACTTTATGAGGAAGAGGTGAAACTCTAAATTTTCCTCCCTAAATTGTGATGTGTCCTATTATAACTAAGAATCCTTATGCATGATGGATTCTTGGAACACCATGAATCCCTCTATCTAATTTTCCAAATTTAACTTGGTCACATCAAGTGACACTTTTTATGATACCATGGCCAAAGCTAGTGTAGAAGACTTAGGAGTTATTGTTGAATATATAACATAGGGAGTAAGAATGTTGTCCTTCACATTGATGGTGCTAAGACATCCCACAATTAACTTGTGGAAATTGACCTATGTTTTGATGATTCTTATTTTTTACATCATGTGTGGATCTAGATCCTTACAACATCCTAGATGGTTGTTGAGCCTCACTTGTCTGCACCTACTTAGTCTTCGATCTCTAGTATTGGGTTGTGACATTAGTCTTCTTTATTGTATCTTGTTCCTATTTGGATATGGAATATTATTCTACATAAAATTTATCTAACTTTAATTCTTTTATGCATCATCCTTGGTAGCTTTGTCCTCGCCTTTTCTCTTTTTGAGTTCTTGCTACTTTCACAAGACCTCTTATTTTTTGGATCTTTTACCTTGGATGTTGTGTTATCCTTGACCATTTTATAATAAATCTCATATAATTCACTCCTTGTTACTTTTTATTTATTATAGTATCTTCTTATTTATTTTCATTATTTTGGTATTATTTTCATATTACCTTTCTTCTTTGTAGCTTCATCTACTTGTTTATTCTATGTATCCTCAGCCTCCATGTTCTTACTCTTTTATTCTTCTTCTTGGATCTTGCACTTTGCTTCTTATTTATTATTTATTTTTCCTTTCTCCGTTTTATTATTTCATTTTTTGTCTTCTCTTGAATTTTTTTACCTATGTATCTTGTAGTTCTACCATCATGTCCTCATGTGTTTTTGGATTTTCTGGTTGTTATGACCTATTTACTTGAGATTCCTATGCATGAGTGGGCAAATATGGGGATGGATATGGAGGGGTTGACAGGGATGAATGAATTAAAGATTAATTAGGGAAGAAGAAAGGTAATATGTCACCATTTTTCACATGATTATTTGTATTTATTTTTCTTACAGGTGGATTGAAGATCTTTTTCTAGTGATTTAGTGTATAGGTCATCTCAACAATCTATTTATATGTAGCTTATTATTCTTTGGATTCAATATCCTCCCTCACTTACAATGTGAAAAAATATCCCATGTGATTTTAAATGGAGGGATAGGTCCTTGACATTATGTGTGATCTGGGCCTATTCATGAGCTAATATTATGGGTTCTCCTATTTCTCTATGTTTTGCTCTAGAACTTTTTATTATGGAGTTACCTGTATAACTAAATATCTTACCCCTTATTCCCTTTGTAAGATGATCGGTGTTCTATGTTTTATTTCTTTTTCCTCAATGATGGTGTCAATTATGATTGAATTAGGAGTGGGATTGTTGACCATGATGGTTTGTGAGAAATTGTTGTGTACTTTAAAATTATGTACTAATTTATAGAATACAAATTATTTTCTTCCTCTTCTTCATATAGTTATACACATATGTCTTACATCATGGACATGTAGCCTTATTATTCATTAATGCCATACTGTGTGAGATCATATTATACAATAATCTTGGGCACATTTGTGTTATTGAGCCATGGGTTATCATTGTAGGTATTTTTATTAAGTGGAGGAGGTGGTGTTCTCCTCTACATCAATGCCTTTATTTTCCCTTGGCAATCTCTAATGGGGCTAGAGACATTTTAAGAGGTGTTTTTACTGCAACTTACATTTGAGTTGGCAATGGATTTTGAGTGCCCAAGGGTATAGATTGTAATGGATTGACATTTCTAGAAGACATGGCTTTTTATCTCAAGACTTCAACCTACACATCTATATAGTGATGAAAAAAGGCATTAGAATGATTGTTGCCTTGGGAAATTCATAAATATGATCAAAATGGCACCATGTAAATTTTGAATAGATACATGTTTCCCTAAATATTATAGGATGTCTTTGGGCACACATGGGTGAAAAATGATGAGAAATTGGGTCTCTACACACCATGAATTGAGCCAACCCAACTATGTATACTATTACCTTGTCTTGGTCTAGGTAATGTTGGTGAGGTGGTCACAGGCTAATAATCATTATCAAGTGTGATAACATTTTTAGGAGACTTCCATTGTGTGAAACAAAGTATTAATACCATGAAATTGTATTATAACACATGTGATGTGACACTGAATACCTTATAAATGTTTTTATTTAGTTTGAAGACTAAAATATATATCCAGTTGAAGTCCTTATTTAACCATATCATTCGAAATGTAATATTGATGACCCCTTGGTAGCCTACCTCAAACTTTTGGTGATCAACCAAAACCACATTGTGATACATTTAGATAGAATACACATCTAAAAATCCTATATAGATTTTATAGGTATGCCCTATTATATTTATCCCTTGTACATGATTGAATTAGAGGGGCCTTGGTTTTGTATTAAATGAGAGTTTTGCCTCAGGATAACAATCTTATTGACTATGCCATGGTCATTGGATTGATGAATATCATGAAATCGTAGGAGATATGGATCATAACTTCATTTTAGTGAAAAATAAGTGTCATGATCACTTGTAAATTTACCTACTATAGGGATCTTGATGAGTCACTCTAAATGAGATCCTCACATAGGGTGTTCAAGAGATAGGACTCATGTTTATGTTATTATGCATTAGTGTGGGACAAAATTATTAGTTTCTACCATATTGATAAAATTAAATAGATCTATATTATTTTACTGTGTTTAGCTTAGCTCAAGGCTAATCCTTATTTATTCTTTATATGGTACTAATAATAGAATCAAGAGTTGTGATCAATCCATGTGTATTATTTGGTAGATGGATGTAGTTTATAATCATTTTACTTAAAGATATGTGATCATGTGAATGAATTAGACTCAAATTGTAGATGGATTTTCTTTATAAGAGTTTGTAAATTCAATTTTATCTATATGTCCTTACTTATATATCTTTCCTTCCCTCTATACATCTGATACTTCACATTAAATTACGTTGAGTTATCTTCATGTCATTATGCTCTTGATTTGAATGGCATAAATTGTTGTGATTTGATGTTAGCACCTCCATATGTATATTCAATGTTATATCTCTTGACATTCCTTGATCTAACACATCATCATTTATTCTCCAATGACTTTCCTTTATTCTACATTAGCTGACTCTGATAGAATGAATGACTTTGGGAAAGATGAAATATTTGGAGTGTTATGTCATTAACCAATATTTGAATGACTATTTATTACTTACCCTTGATACCCTTTCTATCAATGCCACCTTATTATACTTAATTTATTGACATCATAATGACTTGGTGATGATTTTTTTGTGCATTATTTATTCTTGGATTTGGTACTTTCCTTTGATATTATACGACATTAATTGTTTAAACTATGTTTTGATGTCCTGGAATATAGAGATCATAATATAAAACTACACTATAGACCTTAAAAAAATAAAATAATAAATTAAATAAAAATATTAAGCTACATGGTGCTACTTAGCACCATCTATGATTTTTATGTGAGATTTGATAAAGATTATTAAAGGTAAGGCTTAGCCCTACAACTGTTTACATGTCCTAGGAGAATGGTTACCTAAAGGTACTTTAACACAATTGTTCCTTGATACAAGACATCATGAATGATGTAAGGTCCTTTATATCAAATGCACAAATTTCTTGGAAATGCTTGAAATATGTTATTATATAATAATACTACCTTTTCTAGAAAACATTATTTGGATCATAAATTGTGTTCATGCTATGATTTTTTACTTTGATTGTTGACTTCCTATGTCAATTGTACTCTTTGTATATTTTATTCCATCTTAGTTAAATCCATCAGTCATTCATGAAGAGATTCATGATCTCCTAGTTTCATGATCATTACAATTCACAGATTAGGGACTATGTATTCCATTAGCATGATTGATTTTTAATAGTAAACTAGCTAAAAAAAGGTGAAACCTATCACACACTTGTAGTTTTTCCTATATTCCCATAGGATCACAAGAATTCAATATTCCCAATCATCTCTTTGCACATTGCATATTTTTGTGAGCATATTAATAATGACCTTGTTTGATACCTCTTCCTACACATTGGCTTGTGGATATGATATGTTTTGATTTTATGGTAAAATATCGTAAACTCCTCATATAGAGTCTTGATGTTACTATTGAGTAAATGCCTTAATCTGTCACTAACCAAATTCATAAGACATTCAAATTTGGTTACAATATTCTCATACATAATTTGGTTGCATCTTTAGTGTTGCAGTTGAGTGTCATAACAATTTATACCTATTTATTGAAGTATTATGTTGTAGTAATTATGTGCCTTGTAGGACTATGTTTATTGGATGGATTGATTGGGCGATGGGATCTCACGAGATATTATATCCCATATTTTACAATGTCATACTAATTTTCCTCTTTATATAAAGTTGCATTTCTTTGAGACAAGTATGGTTTATTTATGATAATGCCACTAAATTAAAGTGGAATCACATCTAATTAAACTTCATCTAAGAAGTTAGAGGTAATTGCAAACCCTAGTTTATATGTTTTTCTGACATGTAGGTTAATAAAGAACCAATGTTGAATATGTTGCTCAAAAGTGCTCAAGATGGATTGAATTGATTAGGTAAGCTATTGGAGATTGTATTGGACTCTCCCAGGTACCTTTAAGTGGTATTGGTTATAGATAAGAGAGATAAAATATTAAGTTATAGGCTTGTTTATGAAGAAGTTATTGTAGAAATCAAAAGTTACACTGGACATAGTAAGAAAATGGATGGATGGAGAAGGTAGAGACTCATTTTTCATATCCATGAAGGTTTATGGATAGGTTCTAGTCATTAAGTGTGATAAATTGGTCATCTAAGTTAGTCAGTCACTAATAGGCCTAATGGTGTAAATAGTGCAAAACCTAGACAACAGTGAGAAGATGATTAGGAATGTGTTATCATGTAAAATGATGAAACCAAGTGCATGGATGTTTTTTTGGGACTGATATGTCTTATTCATACTTGATAGAAATATTTTAAGTCATGTACAATGGTGAAAATGATGAATCCAAAATGGCTTGTCTGGCTCATGAGGACTGTGTGTAGTGAGGTCAATAAATTAGTTTGTAGGACCAATAGTTACCACTAGAATATATGATGATTATATTTGAATATTTCAAAGGATAATATAATTTAATAATAATTCTTTTAAATTGGTCATACAGATGTTGAATGCCAATGCCATCATGACCGTGCTTTAAGGTAAACTGATAGTTCTTGGTAAGCAAGTTGTAGTGATGAGTTTGAGGCTCTATGGCTTGAGTTGAAGTATATAATGCATATGGTGTTGTTTTTGGTGAATTGAAATTATTTTTTATAATTTTATAAATATTTTAATTTATTTTAATAGGTTGAAATGTTGAAGTCAAAATGGCTTGTCTAGTTCATGCAAGACTATGTGAGATAAGGTCAGAAGATAGGTTTACAAGACTAATGTTTGATATTAGAGATAATGGTTTTTATGATTGATGTTATTATGAAAAGTTTATATAATATTTATAATGTATTTATAATCATTTAAAGTTTATTTTTAGATTTTGGATGTCAAGTAGTTTCATGACTGGCTTTTGACAGTCCTAGTAGTTCTGAGTGGAAAAAATAAAGAGATGAGTTTAAGCCTTTTTTCCTTGAGTTGAAGTGTTTAAAGTATATGGTCATGACACTAAGGTCATATATATTTTGTATATTCAATTTTTTGATCATTTTTGAGTGGATTAAGTGTGTTTGAGTTTTATTATTGAAAGGCATATTCTTGGTGTACATAGGCCTAATAGGACTGAGTACTAATGAGGGGTTTCAAGTAGTGATTTATTGTAAAATGTATTGTTGAGATTAGAAGACATCAGTGGGGGTATATTTGTTTGTTATATTATATTTTCCATATATTTTTAGAGTTTTAAAGTGTTCCAAGGAAGGCAAAGTGTAATGTGTTCTAAATTAGACCTAATTGAATTAGGTCTCCATGAGACCTAAAAGTGAAATGGGATCTATTAGAGTTATGATAGACCAAAAGGGACTAAATATTAATTTTAATAATGTTTATTATATGTACTAATAATTATGACATGTTAAACCTAATAGGTTAAGGGTGAGTATCTAACTATGTGGCATATGAACAAGGAATGGTATATATACAAGGTAGTTTTAAGCCTATTTGGGAAAGTAGAGGAAAGGAGAATGATTTGCACTTTATTGAGCATACGGAGGTATTGTAAACCATCATAGGAGTGTAGAGGATATATAATACATATTTGACAATGTGTCTACATATGACTATCAAGGTCATATGACCTAATTAGTCTTGAAGAGATCTAGTTGAGCAAAGAAGCCTAGAAGGCAATTTGAGAGGGATAGATGAGTGAGAAGAGATAAAGAAGGTGATAATAATATGTTGTGTGATAGAAAAGGTTTTTTTAATGTGATCAAAATTTTCAAGTGGATGGGTTGGTGCTGATTAATCTAGGGGGTTGGTGCCTCCTTACAGGTTTGGTGTTTGTTAAAGCCTAGTTGAGTGATCCATAAATAGGCAGTGTCCAATTGTTCTATTTTTATGGATGCTTTATAAATTCTCATTTTACCATTAGTTAAATTAAAATTAGGATAATAAATAAAATCAAAACTAAAAATTGATAATAAGTAACAAGCATGAGTCATAAAGACAATATGCAAACCAGAATTGATAATAGAGTTTACCAGATCAGGGATACATCTCTGGGTCCTACTCAAAGGTGGAATTGATCAATTATTGATGAAAAATCACTTTGTACATCAGTTATCCCTAGTAGGGGTTATAAATCTACAAATTAATTTTTTGATGCCCCTTAGCTCTAGTTTTGGCTCTGGCAAATGGCTTTGGCTCTGACTCTCAGATCTAGGTCTTGGCTCTAGCTCTTAGCTCTGGCTCTTAGCTTTGGCTCTGGCTCTCAGCTCTAGCACTTGCTCTTGGCTCAAACTCTGCTTGATTATTATAAAGTTTTATGTGTTGTTCTTCAAATTCTATTGTTGTTCACACTTTGATTTTGACTTCTATTAACCCCTCTAGACCCTTTATACAGGGTTGTGGGTCCACAAAAGGTGGGCTTGGATGATTATCCTTTCCCAATTTTAAATAATATTCATAATTATCCCATTAAAATTTTTATAGGATTTAGAATTATCCCCTTTAAAAATTATACAAGGTTTTGATTTATCCCCTAGGTTTGAATGATTATGTTTATCCCCCTTTACCAAGGTAGGATTTAATTTACAAAGTCTTAAGGCTTTAAAATAGCCCATGTAAATCTTTTACCTTCCACATATCACCTTATAAATACCTTATTAAGGCTTTAAATAATTTATAATATCAAACATTTGTGGGCAATGGATAATCAAATGTTTGAAATAACATTCAGAATGCTAAACGAGGTGGTCTTAGAGCCATGCAAGGGAATTAGCTTTGTGCTAGCATAATCTTAGGTGCTAACTTTGGTTAGAAATAATGCTAAGGGTACATAGTATGTTTAACCTTGAATGTGGAGTATGCATAAATGCAATGTGACAAGGTGGGAATATATGCACCCATGTTTAGAATGTGGATATATGAGGTGGAAATGCTGAAAATATACCAAATCATTGAGGCTCCTATCCTACCACATGTCACAACTAGAAGCACCAAAATAATATGGCATATAAATAATAATGTAATTAAAAAAATTAAAATTACACAAATATACCATGGCCATAGGGTCCCCCTTCATAATAGATGTGCCATGTGTCACCTGTAAATTTGTCCACATGTCTCATGATAATTTTTCCATGTGCCAACATTTAATTGGTCCACATTGCCACGTTATCACTTTTACTAGGTTTGACTGGCCATAAATTTCGTATACAGAGTCAAAATTAGTCTATTCAAAATGAATTATAAATAGTATGACAAGCTCTACACCATGGAATTGATTTAGAAATATTTTAAGACCATCAATTTTTATAGTTTGACCAAATTTGACCACTTGTTGACCAAAGTTTGACCAATGATAACTGGAGCATATGATGTCCATTTTTTACATTCCAATAATTGTCAAAAATATATTGATGAGCTTTACATAATGGAACATGTTCAAAGAAAACCTAGGAACTTCTAAGAATATCCTTCAGATCACGCCTCCCCACTAAGAAGGTTTTTATTCCGCCAAACGCTGAAACATTTATTCTTGGTACTAGATTTGGTTATTTACAATGTCTCATGGAGATATCTGCAGTGGACTATGTGGTCTCTAAACCAATATTTTGATATGGGTAGGCTACATCATTCCTTTCCTATGCAAAATCATCAATTTAATACAAGCACAATATCATGCAAAATGATTAGTTTGAAAAAGACATTTCAATGTCAAAGAGACAAGTGTTTGACTGATTCAATGATCTACAAGTGAATAAGCTATCTTGTATAGCGTGGGGATAGCATAATTTGTCTATGTCATTAGTTGAATCCCCAAAATGGTGAATTACCCATAACTAAAAAATATCACTTGGTATAACTGCAGACAAAATGTTGCCCGTGTATGGGTCTTGAACTATATCCTACACATTCTATCATCAGATGCAATTTCATAACAACTACTACTTCAATTAAAAGTATCAAATAGGTACACTAAACATGTACCAAACAACCTATGTATAGTAATATCAACAATGTTCTCCTGTACCTGGCCCAAATATCAAAAGTATAATGACAAGTTATCAACATTGCCCTTCTTTAAGGCGATGGGATCTCACAAGATATTCTATCCCATCTTTTACAATGCCATACCGATTTTCATCTTAAGAGAAATTTGAATTTCTCTGATACAAATATCGTTTACCTATGATAATGCCACTACATTGAAGTGAAACCACATCTAATTCAACTTTATCTAGGAAGTTGGAGGTAATTCCAAATCCTAGTTTACATGTTTTGATTTCATGTAGGTTAACCACATCATCTATAATATTTATTATTTTATTTTCCTTTCCTCCTTCATTTACTTCTTTCTTATTTCATTTTTTGCATTCTCTTGAATTTTTTTGTCTATGCATCTTGTAGTTCTACTATGATGTCCTAATATGTTTTCTGGCTTTTATGGTTGTTATGGCTTGTTTACTTGAGATTCCTATGCATGAGTGGGGGAATATGGGGATGGATATGGAGGGGTTGATAGGGATGAATGAATTAAGGAATAATGAGGGAAGAATAAGGGTAATATGTCACCATTTCACACTTGATTATTGGTATTTTTTTTCTTACAGGTGGAATGAAGATCTTCTTCCAGTGATTTAGTGTGCATGTCATCTCAACAATCTATTTATATGCAGCTTATTATTCTTTAGACTCAATATCCTACCCCACTTTCAGTGTGAAAAAATATCCCATGCAATTTTAAATAGAGGGAGAGGTCCTTGACATTGTGTGTGATCTAGGCCTCTTCATGAGCTGATGTTATGGTCTCTCCTATTGCTCTATGCCTTGCACTAGTCCTTTTTAATGTGGAGTTGCTTGCATAGATGAATATATTTCCCCTTATTCCCCTTATAAGATGGTCATTGTTCTATGTTTTATTTATTTTTACTTGATTATGGTGTCAATTATGATTGAATTAGGAGTGGGGATGTTGACCATGATGGTTTGTGAGACATTGTTCTGCACTTTGTAAGTGAGTACTACTTTATATAATAAAAGTTATTTGTCTTCCTATTCTTTATATAGTTATACACATATGCCTTACATCATATACATGTAGACTTATTATTCATTAATGCCATATACTATGTGAGATCATGTTATATAATAATCTTGGGAACATTTGTGTTGTTGAGCCATGGGTTGTTATTGTAGGTATTTTTTTTAAGTGGAGGAGGTGGTGTTCTCCTTTACATCATTGAATTTATTTTCCCTGACAGTCTTTGATGGGGATATATATGTTTTAAGAGGTGTTTTCACTTCAACTTACATTTGAGTTGGCAATGGTTTTTGAGTGCCCAAAGTTATAGATTGTAATGGATTGAAAGTTCTAGAAACCATGGCTTTTTATCTCAAGACTTCAGCTTACACATCCATATAGTGATGAAAAAGGCATTGGAGTGATTGTTTCCTTGGGAAATTCATGAAATCTGATCTAAATGGAATCATGTAAATTTTGAATAACTACGTGTTGCCCTAGATATTGTAGGATGTCTTTGGGCACACATGGATGAAAAATGATGAAAACCTGGATGTCTACCCACCATGAATTAAACCAACCCAACTATGTATACTATTTCCTTGTCTTGGTCCAGGTAATGTTGGTGAAGTGGTTATAGGCTAGTAATAATTATCAGGTGTGATAATTTTTTTAGGAAAATTCCATTATGTGACACAAAGTATTAATAATATTAAATTGTCTTATAACACATGTGATGTGCCATTGAAGACCTTATCAAATGTTTTTATTTAGTTTGAAGACAAACATATATCCAGTTGAACTCCTCATTTAACCATATCATTTGACATGCAATATTGAAGACCCCTTGGTAACCTGCCTCACACATTTTGTGGTCTACCAAAACCACTTTGTGATACATTAAGAGAGAATTCACATCTACAAATATTATATATATTTTATATGGATTCCCATGGATGCCTTATTATATTTATCCCTAGTACATGATTGAATGGGAGGGGCCTTGGTTTTGTATTACATGAGAGTTTGCCTCAGGAAAAAAATCTTATTGCCTATGCCATGGTCATTAGATTGATGAATATCATGGCATCCTAGGAGATATGGATCATAACTTCATTTTAGTGAACAAGAAGTGTCATGATCACTTGTAAATCTACCTAATGTAGGGATCTTGATGAGTCACTCTGAATGAGATCCTCACATAGGGTGTTCAAGAGATAGGAATCATGTTTATGTTATTATGGATTGGTTTGGGACAAAATTATTAGCTTCTACCATATCAATAAAATCAAATGGATATATATTGTGATACTGTGTTTACCTTAGCTCAAGGCTAATTCTCATTTATTCTTTATATGCTACTAATAATAGAATCAAGAGTTGTGATCAATCCATGGGTATTATTTGGTAGATGGATGTAATTTATAATCATGTTTCTTAAAAATATATGCTCATGTGAAAATATTAGACTCAAATTGTTGATGTATTTTATTCACAAGGGTTTTTAATGTTAATTTTCTCTATATGTCCTCACTTATATATCTTTCCTTCCCTCTATACATCTGACACTTCACATTGAATTATATTGAGTTATCTTCATGTCATTATGCTCTTGATTTGAATGCCATCAATTATTATGATTTGATGTTAGAACTTTGATATGTAGATTCAATGTTGTATCTCTTGACATTCATTGATCTAACACATCATCATTTATTCTCTAATGACTTTCCTTTATTCTACATTAGTTGACTCTAACAAACTGATCTACTTTGGGAAAGATGAAATATTTGGAGTGTTATACCATTAACCAATATTTGAGTGACCATTTATTACTTATCCATCATACCCTTTATATCAATTTCACCTTATTATACTTAATTGATTGACATTATATCGACTTGATGATTAATTTTTTGTGCAGTATTTTTTCTTGTATTTGGTACTTTACTTTGATATTATATGACATTGATTGTTCAAACTATGTTTTAATGTCCTAGAATATAGAGATCACAATATACCGCCACACTATAGACATAATAAAAATAAAATAAAAATCTTAAGCTACATGGTGCTACTTAGCACCATCTATGATTTTTATGTGAGATTTGTTAAAGATTATTAAAGATAAGGCTTAAGCCTGCAACTGTTTACATGTCCTAGGAGAATGGTTACCTAAATTTACTTTAACACAATTGTTCCTTGATACAAGACATCATGAATTATTTAAGGTCTTTTCTATCAAATTCACAAATTTCCTCAAAATTCTTGAAATATGCTATTATATAATAATACTACTTTTTTCTGGAAAACATTCTTTAGATCATAAATTGTGTTCATGCTATGATTTTTGACTTTGCTTGATGACTTCCTATGTCAATTGTACTCTTTGTATATTTTATTCCATCCTAGTTAAATCCATCAGTAATTCATGAAGAGATTCATGATCTCCTAGTTTCATGATCATGACAATTCATAGATTGGGGATTATGTATTCCATTGGCATGATTTATTTTAATTAGTAAACTAGATAAAATAGAGTGAAACCTATCACACACTTTTAATTTGTTTTATATTCCCATAGGATCACAAGAATTCAATCTTCCCAGTCATATGTTTACACATTACATATTTTTTTGAGAATCTTGATAATGACCTTGTTTGATGCCTCTTCCTACACATTTGCTTGTGGATATGATATGTTATGATTTTATGGTGCAATATCATAAACACCTTGTTTATATTCTTGATGTTAATATTGAGTAAATGCATTCATCTGTCACTAAATAAATTCACAAGACATCCAAATTTGGTTACAATATTCTCATACATAATTTGGTTGCATCTTTAGTGTTGTAGCTTAGTGTCATAACAACTTCTACCCATTTAGGGAAGTATTATGTTGTAGTAATTATGTGCCTTGTAGGACTATGTTTATTGGCTAGATTGATTGGTCTATAAAATAAATTCCCCACTACTCAAATGGTTACTCAATTATCATAGGGTTTAATGTAATTTCATCTCTATAACTAGACCTTCCCATCCTTTGACATATGTCATGGGGTTTTCCTACTTTGTCCACATCTTGAAAAAAAGTAGGACACCATAGGCAAGTTTTCAATATCTTCCTTGTAGTGAATTCTCTTGCAAAATGTCCACCTGTTATTCCTTGATGTGACTCTTGAATAAGTTGTGATCACTCATGATCCAAAGATAATTTGTGTAATACATCATCTTTTACTAGTTTATATAAAATACCATTAATTATGTTGAATGTAATGGCTCTTGTGATAAAATGATTTTTATCCCTTTCCACATAGCGCATAGTAAAAAATATTCATTTCAAAAATTTGGTTGTCTTACATGTTTTATGGAATAAGAGAGACTCAAAATAAATGGGCATTATGTGATTCATATTGGAGTTCTTCAAGTTCTTCTCCATTGTGCATTTGGCTCAAATGGTCTAGTCCCACATTTTCTCTCCTAGGTTTCACATTGATTATGAACTAAAATTATTGAAAAATCATCAACCCCCTAGATATCTTTCCTCCTAAAATAAACTTATTTAACAGATATCATAGAGCCTGGTGATGAGTAAATATTTTAAATGGTATTTTTATAAGGCAATGTCTTAATTTTTAGAGTGCAAACACCATTGCAAGAGCTTCCTATTTTGTATTTTCATAATTTTTATATGTGGCTAAGAATTTTTATCTTGTGAAATTAATGGGATGTTTTAAATCCTCTATCTCTTGGTTGTGCTAGAATAATTACTACTTTAGTTCTTGAGGCATCTACATGACCATAAAATGGTTTCTCCAATTAGGAAAAAGCAAAGTGGGAGTTGTTACCAACCTCTGATTTAGATCTATGAAAAATGTTTTGCATTCATTTGTCCATTCAAACTTGGTGTCTTTACATAATATATTTTCCATGGAGGTAGATATAGATGGGTATCATTTTATGAGTTTTTTTAATAGTATCTTGTATGACCAGGAATGATCACACCTTTTTAGAGTTTTTAGGAGGTGGTATATTCACAATAGCTTTGATTTTGTCTTGGTTAGATAAAATATTATTACTACATATTGTATGAACCAAAATGACACCAAAATGTATAAATAAGAAGCACTTCTTTAGGTTCAACATAATACATAGATCTCAAAAGCATTATGACATCAACCACACCTTAGATAGGTGATATTTGAATAAATAAAAAATTAACCCAATCATCTAAATAGAATTTCAGGAAATCATGGATGAAGTCTTTAAATTTAGTGACCATAACCATGAACAACACAACAGGAGCATTTTTCAAGCCAAAAGGCATTACCTTGTATGAAAAAGATGACCATTCCATTGTAAATTTGGTTTAATCTTGATTTTATTTTGAGATTGGTATCTAATGGTAGCCACTAAACCCATATATAAAATAATACAATTGATGTCCTATGACTAAATCTAGGACTCCATCTGTGAAAGGAATTTGGAATGGATCATTAATACAAGAGTAATTTAAAAAAATGATAGTATCCATATACTCTAATTTATATAGAACATTTAGGTTGTACCAACATTGGGCTAACCCTATCTGCTTTTTGTACTAGATAGATAATGTATACTTCTTTCATCTAATCCAATTTAACCTTTACTTTCAATTTCATGTTTGGGTTTAAATTGTATGAATAATTTTTCACATATTTTGAGCACTCTTTTATATCTATGTGTATCTCCCATAATGAAGGGTATACACATTTTAATTATATGAACTTTTTAAGAAATACATCATGATAATATTTTAATAGTTGTAGTCCTTATGAAATCTCATTATACATCTAATAGTTTCTTAAAGTCATATGTTTTAGAGTAGACTCTGTCCCAATATTCCCTATATATTTATTTAATAGATCCTAATATATATTATTTGTAATCCATTGGAATTGAATATTTTAATGTTATCCTTCCTTCTTAAAATCCTTCTGAACATTCATAATTTAATACATATATAATGTACTTAACCCAACTTGAAATTTGGATTATCTAAACAACATAATAATGTAAAAGAAAGAAAATAAAAATTAACTAAAGATCTATATGCATCAATGATGAAAATATAGTTATGCTTAAATACTTGTATAATATTCCAAGTAATTAATAGCTGGGCATTTATAAGGCATGATATGGGAAACCAATAAGTAATGAAGATTAATTATAACCTGCTACTAGACATTTTCTCCACTTTTCACTTTGGTTTAAAAAATACATTCAAATCCAAGTATTCATCATTGCCATTGGACTCAAAAATTTCCTCTTTATTGATTATTTGATTGCAAGGTTTCATCAAAAAGTGTTCTTTATGTTTATTCTCTTTATATTTTTTCACATCTGCATTCAATTCCTTAGTTTCTTCTTACTGGGAAGCATAATATTACTATTAAGATATTCTGCTAAAACATGTCATAAGAATATCTTCATCTATAACCAATTATTATTTTAATGCACTCCTGATGCATATACCATGTTGTTGGAAGTGATGTTAGGTTATACCTAACTATGTGTACCTTATATCAGTTACTACACCCTACATAGACCATATATCTACACACTTATGGATATGCATTTCTAGACACTACCCTTCCTAGAAAAATGTCCATTGTTCCCTAAATGTATGTGGTACTTAAAATTGATCTTGAAACAATTTACAAGCCTCATCCCATTACAATTGGTTTATCCTGTGAACTACCCACTATGTCATAATAGTTCCATTTATTATATAGTTTAGTGCACTCACCCTCTAGTTTATATTAGGCACATATCATTCTAGTCTAAATATGATTTAATACAAGTTGTTAATTAAAAAATACTACGGCAATTGAAATTTTGGGGTAAAAACCATTTACATCAAATGTACCTCATGATCTCCTCTTACCGAATTAATCATGTAAGTATTTGAATCACCACTGATTGAAGATGAAATTTCCCAAGGTAAATAACTTTCTTTTGTTGGCTCGATATAGTCCATGTCTATCACACATAATTTGTATAATAAACACACTTTGAACCTTCTTGGAGATCACACATAATGTGACTTACGTTTTCTTATTTGAAACTATGGAGTTTGTGACTTTATTATTGAAGGTCTAGAAGAGCATTATTGAGTTTGTTTTAGCTATTGTTGAGGCTCCGTTTATGGATGGAAAAAGTGATACTCTACAACTCTTAATGCATTATGCTTAGAATATGTGCCTACCTTAAACCAACTATTATAGCCATAGAAAATGGTGAATCCATCTCTTTAGGTATGATGTATGGATTGATCTCAATTTTATTTAGGGTTATAATGATCATTTTATCCCATTGGTGCACCTCTAGCTAATCGTGCACTATATTAATGGTAATCTAACCAACATAATCATATTAATTACTAATAAATGAAAGGTATTTTGTTTCATCAATATTTATGTCAATTAATTTGAAATATACTCTCAATCTTAGGTCAACCAATTTTATTGACACATACTCTAGTTGACCAATAAGTTGTACCCTCTTATAGTTTGTGAGAATTAGCATTACTAGACTATACTTGAGAAATGGTCATACAATATCTTCCAATGTGAACCAAATAATCATATAAACTATGAATCCAAAATGAAATATAGCTTTTGGTAATTCATATCCTACAAATTAAATATTCATGTGGGACTCAAACATCACAAGGCTTCTTAGTCTTATCAAACCATACTACCTTATCAATGTGTTGCCAACCTCTCTATACATACTATAATTGGTTTTGTAGAATATTTTTAATATTATACGATGTGTCTTCATTTATTATAATGATTATAATTTTTACAATATTGATCAAGGAAATAAATACTCCCTTCTATCTCATGATGTGAATAATTTTCCCATACAGCTACACATCAATGGTTGTAAGATCACCATCTGGCGTAGTTTAGTGCTGTATGTTATGAAGAATGTGAGCTACTTGATACATCATACCCTTTTCTTTCATAGGTTAGGATACTTATCTTTTTATGCCTTTCTGATTCTTTGATCTTGAAACATTTATAAGGGAGGTAATCCTTGCTCTATATGTTGATGTCATGTAACTATTTATATGAACGCAAGATCCTTGGTGTAAAAATTGATCAAGTTCATTTTTTATAGATGATTTTATTTCCTCTATTTTTCTAATGCTAGTTAATATATAGTGTGGTGTTGTATTAAAACTGTAAAATGAATGCAACATGTCTAACTCTAAGGATTAGTTAGAAAATTTAATGAAAATTGGTGGTATTCTCCACACAATTAGTAGAAAATCAGTTAATGCCCCTATCATTCATATTGTCTATGATAGATCCTTTTTTCCACCTTAGTAATCTCCTCTATATCCCCCATATCTTTGTAAAAAACCCTAACCTATCCACTTATGACCCTCATATCCTCCTTATCACTAAGGGGAACCCTACTCTTAATGTTGTTGATCATCATATCCCACATACATTCCTTGGGGAGAAGATAGAACCCATATTGATTATTGTTTTTGGGGTGATGGATCATTCCATTGATGTTGATATTGAGGATATGGGGAAGTCAATCCTACCTAATATTGGGGAGACTATGTTATCCAACCTGTTAGAGCTTAGGGTTGATATTAAGGTGAGGTTCACACTCATCTAGGATTAGTCTACATTATAGTTGTCATGTCTACTATTGGGCTTGGAATACCTAAATTTGTAGATGGAATATGTTGTGCTTTTACTATGAATAAATGTTGGTGATGACTTCCTTTAATTCTTGGAGTGCTCAAATTTTTTTGTCATCATGATTATGAAACTTACAAAATTTATAGTACATATTATAAGGTTGTTGAGTGTATTTTTTTAATAGATGTCATTTTTTAGTTGCATGCCCTAATACACAGTACATCTCATAAAATTCTATTTTAACTTTTGGGAAGTAATTCTTGTGGTTCCCCTCTTTTCCACACTCCATACACAAAAGGCCTAGCTTGGACATGTCACTTTCATGAAACTCCTTCATATTTCATAAAACATCTATCTTTACATTAGTTTTCAAGTAGGATGTGGGATATCCCCATAATCCTCTATCCGATCCACATAGAGATCAGCTACCCAAGAATTTACCTTGTTAGTGAAATGTGTTTGAAAAATGGAAAACCTAATCTAAGGTTATAGGCCTTCTAAAACTCATGCCATCTTATATGTATCTAAAATAAAAAGTCTACTCTATTCATTACATCATAAAATTTACGATCATAATTTCATCCTAACTAACCTAAAATTTATCAAATCTCTTTTAGGTCTTGGATTGCTTGACTAAAACATCTCTTCATTTTGAATTATCCTTTCAATTGATAGTTGACATTTTAAAATCTTGATTTGGCATCATACCTTTTGTAGATGAAATATAGAGCTCTTACCATTAAGGATCTTATGAGCTTGCACTTCTTCGTATCATCTATAGTTACATTTTTAATCTACCATGTCATTTCATAGGTTAAAAAATAATGCTTAGGGTCAATAAACCCATCATATGGTGACAAAGTGACAAAAACTCCTAGATTGAGAGCCATGTTTCCTATGTTCACACTTTAAATGAGTGGTGGTTATGCACTAGAAGTTGGTCATGTCTTATAATTTTTTTCAACCTAAAACCCAATCTCAATTAGTTTCTTCCTATCTAATAATTTCTTGGTGTATTCACTATATTTCCAAAATTTATCTATAAAAGAGTCAAGCCACATACTACATTTACTAGATTCTACATTTCTTCTTCTTTCTATTGATAAATTAGGCACATAGGATGTGTACCCTTGAAATGAATGATTCGTGTCTATGATTTCTATTTAATTTTAACTTGAATCCAATTTAATCCTATAACTTAACATAATTTATTCAAAATATTATTCCTTCTCTTCTCTAAAAAATGTCTTCCCTTGTAACTATGATCTAAAACTACCTTATAACAAATCTGCTTTCTCCTCTTCTCTATTTCCACTTTCTTCCATCTCTTTAACTTTCCTTTCCCAATATCTATCTACCTCTACACTCTCATTTGCACCTTCTCTTTTTTGGACCTCTCATTTCCTATTCCTCATCCTTTCCAGATTATCTGTCTCTCATTTAAGCTCTGATTATTTATTTGTCCTCTAAACTCTCTAATCTAATCTTATTCACAAATACAATAAGATTATTTTGGTTTTTCCATATTATTTGTTGTTATAGGTCTCGCTCTAGTCCTATAATTCACTTTTCACTTCTGATTCTCTATTCCATCCATCTTTTAGGTTTAGGTTCAACTTTTCCCTCTCAGTTATTCATAATTTAATTCATTATCACACACATCCCCATACCACTCTAAGTGACTAATCCATGTTGGTAGGAGTCTCTTACTAGTGATATGGCCTTTTCTACAACTAATATTTTAATGAGAGTCGGTAGTTGTTGTAGAAACTTGCCTCTAATGCCTCTAAAAAATAGATCATGTGCAACCTTGACTAAAATGTATCCATGTACAACAAATTTAATTGTGTGTCTATAAATTCTAGTTTTTATCCAATCATATATTGCATGAGTCAATTAGTATCTAACTTCTATAGATTTTTTAGTCTTTCTTTTGTCTAAACTAAGAATTATGTTTATCTCGATTGAAAACATTAATATTCAATTATTGTAACACCTAGTTAGTAGTCCAAGTGACTTGAACCAAAATATTTCATATATTTCACTGTATATATATTCATGAATAACATTTTTCTTAGATCTTCCTATTCTTTTTTCCTCTTCTTCTATGAAATTATGAATTCTTTTGTCTAGTCATTATACAAGGTCTCTCTCTATCCAGGTAACCATATCAACATAGTTTAAAGTTCCATACTTACCACACCATTGTTAGCATAGGTTAATATAAAAATACATCATAACATGATAATATGTATTTATGTGTCAATCAAAATATAGGCTCAAAATGCAGACATATTTATAGACTAGGTCAAATCTTTATTTAGTTCATAATTACGTATTTATCTAGATAAACACATACTAAATTGTACATAACTTAATTATTATTAAATGATTAAATATATTTGAACAAACTAGAGCATACACTATGCATATAACAAGTACAAAAGATGTTTGGAAAATATATTATCAGATCTCTATATTAATCTCTATGTTTCAGAACTCCTTTCCATTACAATTGACCACTATTTATATAACTTTACAATGCTACGTCACTTTGCAATCCATCCTTTTAGTTCAAGCTAAAATGAATATTTTTTTTCATTCTCTAGAATTTTTAAATACAAAAATAAGATAAATACTTACAAATTTAAATACATTATATAGACTAATATCCATCACACACTTGCCATGCATCTACACTCTACAATTTTACAATTCTATGCTATTATCAACAATTTTACAAGTTGAAGGTGTTGATTACCAGAAAAACTTTACTCCAATAGACAAAATGAATTTCATCGAGCTCATGCTCTCCTTGGTTACAAAATGTTGGTGTGAACATAGTTATTTCCCTATCTATTTCCACTATTAGGTGTAAACATGGTTATTTCTTTAACTAGTTTCACTATTTGATTATATTCACTCTATCTAGTTAATTTTACTTAGGGTTTTTTACTAATGTCTCACCTCATATGATTGTGACACTTGTGACAATCCTATGAATGTTAGGTGAGTGCTATTTTTCATAAATATCCCATTTGTAAGCTCCTTTTGGTAATCAATATGTGCATTTAAATTTGTTAAACATGAATTCTACATCCTTGATAAGAATACTATTTATTCTTATTAAGTTCAATCTTGAGTAAGAGTAATTCCATTAGGCCTTAAATTCATGTTAGGATATAGTAGCCAAATATTACATGGTATCAAAGTGGGTTAAGGGTTATCTATTAGGAAATCAATATTTGATATTCTCATGAAATATTGAGTATGATCTTCTCTTACAACCTTTCGAAGGTGATCTTGAGAATTTGAAGGTATAAAATAAATAGTAGATTGTGTTGGATTTATCCTTAAGTGTCTCTTTTTGAGAAACAATCTAGAGATTGCAAGAGAAAATATAATCTCACATTTGCATATAGGGCATCTAAGATAGTCAACAACTCCTCATCGTTCATCCCATTTGGATATTGGGGCTTGATCTAGATCTTTTTTGCAAAAGGTTGTCATTGATATGAATGAATATTTCTAATATAAATATATGAATTGACATTTTTCTATGCAAGATCCCATGATCATTTTGTATGCATCATTGAATCCTATCCAGTAAGAGGAATTGGTATGATTTATTATAGGAAAAGTCATCACCATCAAGCTTATTGTAGGTTTTTTTGCAAGTCTAAATTATATTTATAGAAAAATTTGTTTTTTTCGAAATTCTCTCTTACCTTTCAACCTATAAATTTATATGGTTGTTTTCTAAAAAAATAAAATTTTAATGATCATTAGATATCCATTTTGATTCTAAGTTTGTATAAGCTCAAATGGATCCAGTTTTCATTCTGATCTTTGAAATAATATTTTCCAATGATCGATTGTAAGTTTTTGGGGTCTTCTACTCTACTAGGGTTTCCTCAATTCATGCCATTGAGTCAACTCTTGATTTTATATCACTCTAGCCTATGTCATGCCATGACCCTTAGGTTGCCTATATGACTTGAATTTATTTCCTTTTAGGGTTTCTCACCTTTAGATGATGTTATCCTCTTTGATGACTTATCCCCATTCTTTCCTAGCTATTTTAGTTGTAGAGAAGAATGATAGAGCATCAAGCAATGGCCCCCTGCAATCATCCAAAGAAGTTTATCCTGAAGGTCTACCATGAGGTAACTCTTCAAAACTTGATGTTATTTTTCCTATCTAGAATTTAACTCTATTTGTCAGTGTCTTGAACAATTCTATTTGATAGGATATTTTATGGGATGAATTCCCTCTAAAAGTATGCTTAGGTCATAGGTTCAGACACACTAGGTAGCTCATGGCATTAAGCTTGAGAGCATCCAGAATATGACCAAGGGTTTTTTCTGTTCCAATTTTTTGACCCTTTTCATGCAGGAGGTATCCTCCATAGCTTAGCCACTTGGTATGTTAGGAAATCACTTATGGTTCTCTCCCATTGAACATGAGACTTTGTTTTGTTGAAGAAAACTAATATTAAGGGCCTAGTTTGGGTTGAATTTCTAGGTCTTCCACTCCCATGATGACATTTTATTCACCAGATAGCTTACTCTATAGGATGGGTTGTCTTCCATGAACAAAATAGGTTATACTCTGCTAGATCATAGAAGTGGGTTTGTGTATAAGTAGACCTTTCATAAGACCTTAAGGAGTTCATGAAAATCCAAGTAGGGGATATGACACACTCCCAATGAGTTATGTATATCAGCCTCCCCAACACCTATTTCTACTACCAAGTCACTGACCATAAGATTTAGTTCTGCCCCCTTCAGTTAGCTTGCAAAAATATGACCAATTGTTTATCCTTTCATCCTAAGCCCTCTTTTAAAGCTAGAAAAAATTTAGCTAAGGATTTTTAGATCAAAGTAGGAAATAATAAAAAGCACAATAAAGTTCCAAGATCAAGCATAGGGAATCCTAAAGGAAGGAAACCATCAATGAGTAATGGCCTGTAGGATCAGGTTCCTATTGAGAACGAGCCTAAAAAATATAGAAAAACCTAGGGTCTTCAACACCCCTTTTACTACCAATATTTTATCCTAGGGTATCGAGGATCTTATAACTCACAACCAACTACTTCTACTTCTTGCTTGACAGGATGCACCCAAATGTTCTCACAACCCTCCTAGGAGGCACATAGAGCTAGAAGAAGGAGAATATCAGGTTGACCCTATGATGAGGAAATTTTTTGATGATTTTTAAAATGCCAATAGAGGGGATTTTTTGTAGAACCAATATGATGCCTTAGAAGGCCTAGAATCTGAGGATATGTATCTTAACACCCATCATATATGAATTACTTTTCATGGAATGTTTGGGGTCTTATAGAACCAAAACACAAGTTTGTTGTACATGATTTTAGAAGGAAGTTTCCTGAGATGGACGTTCTCTATCTATAAGAAGTAAATGTGGTGGATTTTTTATTGATTTTGTTTAGTAACTCTATCTAGAAAAATAGTATTCTCTTGCATAGTAATCATTAAGTAGGACATGGAAGGGTAATCATGTTTATTTATCCATGATGGTAGCCACACTTAGTACAATCTGGTGTGGACCCCACCAACTGGTTAGTTTGGGTGATTTTTATGATTGAAAGCCATTATTTTATCTTTATTACTATTTATGCCTCAAATGATGCCATTGAGTATACCCATTTATGGTGATGGATTACGTATGATCTCCTCGATGCTCATTGGGTCATATGTGGTGACTTTAATATGGTGGCATCTCCTGAAGACAAAGTGGTCCACCTACCAATGCATTGGGTAGTTGGAAAAAGTGAGGCATGGTATTATATGTGTACTAAATAGGACCTTTATAAACCTAATTTAATCCTCTAGCTTACAAATAGAGTATGGTACACCTAGAAAAATATTAGGGAGGGCCCTGCTTAGATTATAAAATGTCTACATAGGAAAATGATGTTCACTCAATCATATTTCTTCTTTAATAATAATTTTCTCTTTCAGTACAGGTGATGTTAGATTTTTTACTTTCCAATCACTCCCCCATTTGGTTTAGAGTGACGTGGAAATTCATGAAACCTAAGGTGCACAAAATACAATTCTTTCTAAACACTACTTTGCTCAAACATGGGCCCACTATGGTACACATTCATAGAGTTTGGAATCTGTATCCCCATATATCCTAAGAATATATTTGTATTCTTTAGTGGGATGATACCATTAGAAGAACCTCTCACTTTCTAAGAGTCTATGGCCACTAACTTGCTAAAATTTGAAGACACTCTTACTCTACCACTTCCTTCGAGATTAACTATACAACTTTAGCTCTAGAAAAAGATCCTTTTAATGAGATCTTGAAAGTTAGAGTCTCCTCTTTATACCTTGTATCCATATAGAATATAATTACAATGATAATGGAGCTCAAATAAAATCTAGGCTAGACTAGATCAAGATAAGGGATAAAGCTTCCAAAGAATTCTTTCAAATGCTTTGAGCCAAAAACTCAAAGTAGAAAATCCAAGCTATTTTTGATGCTAGAAAAATATTATCAGAGACTCCAAAAATTATTCAAGCCTTTGTCCTTCACTATAAATAAGTGTTAAAATCTCAAGCTTCCTCTGTAGAGCATAATATTTCCATTTATTAGTGTCTTGTAGTGGTGCCTTGCAAAATCACTCTTACCTAGTGAGTGGTTTGGGATAGGCTCCTCACTATGGATGATCTACATGAGGCAGTGTCTCATATGGAAAATGACAAAGCTCTAGGTATTGATTATTTCCCTTAAAAATCTCATAAAACCTTTTGAGAACTTGTGGGTTATAATTTACATCATGTTTATCAGGAGGCCTTTCACACTCATTCACTAGGAAAGAATATAAACAAAAGAAATATTAAATTCATACCTAAGCAAGGGGATCTTGAAATAATCTATAATTGGGGGCTGATCACCTTAATGTTCCCTATAAGATGATGCCAAAGTTTTGGTGCTTTGATTATGAAATATACTACCACACATCATTCAAATAGATATATATTAGACAACATCATTACGGTTTGGGAAGGAATAAACTAGGCTAGAAAGTCTAAGCAAAGCTATTTGTTAAAATTGATTTCAAAAAATCTTATGACCATATTGAGTGGCCATTCATCATAAACATGCTTAAATCCCTAGGCTTTGGGGCCAATTTATTTCAAACTATGTAGATGTTTTTTTAGATACCTAGACCATCTTCTAAATTAATGGAGTGACTTATGAGTAATTTGGTTTGTTTCAATCCATTTTCCAAAGATACCTACTGGAACTTGCCCTATATGTGCTTATAGATGAGGATTTTAGATATATTATTAGCAATGTCAGAGCTAAGGGCCTTGTTAAGGGAATATATCTCTCACAAGATAAAGAAAATCCTCATGAAGATATGCAATTGATGAATGTCCACTTTGAAGATGACTCTTTCCACACTCTTATTAAAGATGAGAATAATTTAGAAAATGCCCTATAGTATCTCAACACCTTCTGCCTTACATCTGGCTCAAGCATCTAATGGGAAAAATCTCATTGTTATAGGAAATATTACCTCCCTCCTCCAGCATGGGCTGCCAAATATGGATGGGCCTAGATCTAACATGATGAAAATGTCATGTTTCTTGGCATCCCATTTGATTTTGATGCCTCTCCACCCTTTCTATGGTAGTATGTTATTGATAAAGTAGCTAAAAAATTGGAATATTAGTTGACTAAGCCTTTATAATTAGTAGGTAAGTTCTAAATTTTCTTAAAAGTGCTTGTGACTACCCATGTTTACTACTCCTCATGATGGGTGCCTTCAAATAATTCTTACAAGAAACTTGAAAAAATTCTCAAGGATTTTCTTTGAGCCAATTCTTCTCATGGACATGGATTCCATAGGGTGGCTTGGGATTACTACTGCCTCACATGTGATTTTAAAGGTATGGGGCTCATTGACATGGCTCATCAAGGCACTACCTTATGTGTCAAATAGATTGTGTGGGCCATTGATGACAAGAAATCTCGGAAGGTGTTATTCAAAAACTGCATTGCTTTAGGTTTGTCTAAAGGCAAGAAAGCCGCAAAAGGGCTCATCTTCTCCAATCTACTTATCATCAAGTCTCTTATCTAAATTTTAGGATCCTTTGTGGTGAAAAGCATCTGAAAAGCATGGGAAAGTATCCAATCTTGGCTTATCTAGAATGGATTAAGGTTTTATGATGGGTTGTCTATGATCTCCCACTCACTACAGTGGTCACTTGTTATCAATTTTAATGAAGTCCCTCTAGTTGAGGTTCCTTGGATCAATAATCTCAAGTTGTTTCATAGAGGCATTCATACTATCCAAGATTTTTTTATAATCAGACTCGCTCTTGGCTATCCTAGGAAGAGGTTAAAACCAAATTCTAGTTAGTTTGATTGAGAATCTTTCCAATACATCATTAATGTTATTCTACCTTCAATGCTTCAAAAAATTTCTATTCATTCCACTCATCCTTAGTGGAAGAACTAGAAGTGTTATGCGGAAAGCCCATTCCATAATCACACCCCCAAACTTGGCTATGGATGGCTTACTCCCCACATGCCTATGATGGACAAGATTAACTCTTGCTAGGATATGCATTCCTCTATTCTCACCTAGAAATTTCATTTTCATATAGTCTAGGAAGCTTGCTTAGATCCTAAGCTAGCTAATTTTGCAGTGTATATTATAGCTAGCTTCCTTAGATCCTAAGGAAGCTTGTCTAGGAAGTGTATATTATATCAGGGCTTACCTATTAGTGGAAGCTTTGTTTACTTAAGAGTTTCCCTTCCCACTTGCCCTTTTTATGGCCATTCAAAAATGCTCCTTCACCTTTTTTAGTACTGTTCCAAAGCTCAAAAGGCCTAGATATGGATTTATGATTAATTTAGGCATTTATAGCTTGAATTTTTTCATTGGAAACATATATTTATTGGAGATAAACTTGCTCTGCTTGGTTAATATACCCAAGTTTGGTATAATTTTAGAGTGGAGATAATCTTTTGGTTATGAAAAGAAAGAAATAATGCAGTATTTAACAATTTTTATTCAGATTGTAATTTTTATGCTCTTAGCAAGTCCATTATTTTCAATGTTCTTTTATAAATTCAAGTGCAATCCAACAAAGTTTCTATGGAGTTAGGCCATTTTTAGGACCTTTTTTCTCATTGGGGAGACACTCCTTATGTTATGGTGAGGGTTCCTCCATATCTACCCAGAAAGCATAGAATGGAAGATAAAATTACCTTATCACCTCAATGTGGACACCACCATAGCCAATCATGGTGTCTCTCTCATAGTGGCAACCTGTATCAGTGCATGCCCCCTCTTAGATATTAACAAGGGTGGTGGCCTCTACCTCCTTCTCCTATTGGGTAGGATGGCTAAAATGCTCCTCCTCCTCCTCTTCCTCCTCATCCTCTACATTTAGATGCTTGGGGGGAACCACCTAGAGGTCATTCATATATGTTGGAAAAGTTTCCTAGGCTCTCTTTGGCCATTTTGTCTACTCAGACATAGGCATAAGAAGATGATAAGGACACTGCTCAAGCTTCTAGCTAGGGCTAATTCTAGATGGCAATGACTTGTTAAGCTCTGAATGGGGTCCTGATGATATGGATACTCTACCTTATATCCTTGCTCTAGGATCTTAATATTTTATTTTATGACTTGTTCCTAGATGAAGCCTAGTTGTTTTTGCTTTTGATGTTTCATGTTCCTAGTTTGACTTGTTTCTAGGCTTTGCCTAGTTTGACATTTGGGGCGTGCTTCCATATCACCTTATTTTTTGTGAACTATTTATATATTTATTTTGTTAATATATATAGGTATATTTTATCAAAAATATTTTTCAATGATCAAATTGAAATACATTTAAAAATAATAATGAAATAATGTTACCTTGTTAAAGTGAGCAAACCAAAAAATTGAGACAAGAGATTTGACAAGTGGGGAAATTGTTGAATGAAAAAAACCTCCATAATATTATTAGAAGTCTTGAAATAATGAATCTTCAAGAACATAAAAAAAATAATATAAGAGTGAGAGAGAGAATAAATTTAGGCTAAAATAGCATCACAAGGATTCAAGAGCAAGAACAAGAGCAAGATCAATAATTTACAACTATAAAAAAGGTAAGAAGAGAGAAGGAGAAGAGTTCAATAAATAGAGATAGGAGGAATATGAAGTTACATGTGAAAGATTTAATATGTGTGTCAAGTGTCTATAAACCTCTTACAAGTGAGGAGAATGTGTGTGCCATGTGAAAGAATATGAGTTACATACAAGTAACTCCAAATCTAACAAGTTGATTAGAGAAGTAAGTGACACCTCAAAAAGCTAGGATAAAGTGCATTTATAAATACAAGAAATTCATAAATACATAAACTAGACTTAAGATAATCCTAAAATACTATATAAATTTTTTAAATAAGATTAATTCTTCAACACTCATCCTTAAAACTAATTTAGGGTTACAAAAGTGGAAAAAAACTTTATACAAATAAGGAAGGGAGAAGAAATTACATAATATTCTCATTTAATAGAAACTTACTTTAAGAAGAATCACAAAAGGTTAGAAAGAAAGAAGAAGAGAAAATGCCACCAAAAATTAAAATAATGAAAGTGTGCTGACCAATAATCTCTAAGAATCCTCTTAGGTGATTGATCCACAATGAATTGAAGACTAAGAAGGAGTAATGATCCACAAACATGTAAGATAAAAAAACTAATACCAATCTTTGAAATTAAATAATCAACATGTAAAAAATATAATCTACATATATAATGTAATAAAAGTATATGTATAATTAGGAAAATGGAACCAAGACTACTTCCATCACAAAGTATGAAATTTTGTATGAAAAAAAGTTAGTCAAAATAATCAAAACATATTTATTTTGCAACAAAAATAAAGAAATGCAATAAAATAGATTTATTTAATAAAAAAGAAACAAATAAGATGTATCATTTGTAAAAGATTTTCAATGTGAAGAAATAGACTAATTATTTCAAGAAGACATATCAAAATCTCTATAATATCTATCATTTTTAGGAATCCATACAATTTTACTCTTAGAAGTAGGATATTTAGTCATTTTATAACAATGCAAAGTGTCATGAATGGATTTACCACAAGATTTGCATGGATACAATTTATAACATTTAGAAATGCAATACTTGTATTTTCCACAATGCACATAAAGTTTATCATTTTAAACCAAAACATAGGTATTAGAAGCATTATAATCAAAATAAGTTGCATTATAAGTCACGTGGTAAGGAGGGCAATAAAATATCAAATTTGCATGAGAATAAATTGATTCATCATAATCGAGACCTTTATAATTTCCATTATATTTTGATAAAATATGTTCAAGAATACCATCTTCACACTTACCAAGTGCACCACCCAAATATCCCATACTATGCAAGATTTTTAAACTAGGCTTGGTATAATATGTGTTAAGAAAAAAAAGTTTAAAAACACATTTAAGACCATTAGTAGATACATTTCCATTTGTAAAAGAAGTAAAATTTTCATTTAAAGCATCAATAAAACATTATATTTTATTTGTATGTGTATTAAAAGAGTTTTGCAAAGCAAGAATTATAATATTCTGAAAATGAATTTGATGTTTAATAGAAACTATCTCATCATTTTTCAAATTTATTTGATGCGAAGCATTTTTAAATACTAAAAAAATAACAAATTTGAAAATCATTTTTGAACATGTTAAGATGTAAAATATTAAAATTAAATCAAAATTCAAATTGAATTAGATCAATTAACTTGTAATTGTAAATTCACACTAAATATCATATCATTTGAAATTTTATTCAAATAACTATAAATAGTTAGTTTTTAAAGACTTATCATGTCATAAAAAGACACAAATATTTCTAATAATAGTAACAAAAAAAAAAACTAATTTGTAAAGAAATACAAATGTGCCATAGTTGTGAGATTCAAATTAGAATGATGAGTAAATTTATCATATTAAAAATTATTGATTTAGTCTGATTGATTTTTAAGAGAAGGTAGGAAGATGTCTTACCAAATGTATTTCTATGAGCATTACAACTTTGAAAGGAGGCAAAACTAAAAAAATTGTAATTTTTTTTTTAAAACAATAAGAATATTGAAAGAGGTGCACCAAAACTGATAGGAAGAAAACATGGACAAAGGGGATGCTAAGAAAGTTGGCAAGGTAAACTACAGGCACAAAGCAAAAGAAGACATTGAAGAGATAGTATTAAATATCAGTTCACTAGACTAGAAGGTAAAGATGGAGAAAAAGAAAGCACAAATGCTATAAATAATGCATTAACCAATGAAGGCATTTTGAAAGGCTACATAGATAGTTTCTCACAAGTGGCAGGGAATGTCTTATGCATAGGTCTGCATATAGACTAAGGGAGACAATAGAAATTAAAATTTGATAAAATGATCAATCTGAATAAAAAACTATTAAATGACAAGCAGAAGGAAATGCTTTTTTTAAAAATACATTTTTATATAAAACATTGTCACAATTTTGATAATTTCTCTTAAATCATCATCTGGGTTTTTACAAATTTTGGTAGCATGATATCAACTTTAAGATAAAAAAACTTATTAAATTTTAGACCCAAATAATTTGTAGAAATGATAGAGTCAGTTGAATACGATAAATTTGTAAAAAAATGGCTTATTCATCACCAAAAAACCTACATCATTTAGTTAGAAGGTAAAAAATACTTACAAAAAATTATGTTAAAAAAGGAGATGGATTTGAAAAAAATCTAAAATTATTCCAAGAAATACATACACAACACTCAAGAACAATGTTAAAATGATCGTGGCTCTGAGACCATGAAATAATATTTGCCTAATATCGAATTAAAATATGTTGAAAACAAGTAATAAAACAATATTACCTTGCCAAAGTGAGAAAATCACAAATCTTAGACAAGAGATTTGACAAGTGGGAAAATCCTCTAGTAGATAAAAATTTCACAATATTTATTAGAAGTCTTACAATAATGAATCTCCAAGAACATAGCAAAAACTAAGCTAAGAGTGTGAGAGATAATGGCTTTAGGCCAAAATACCATCATAAAGACATACAAGTAAGATCAAGATCAAGATTGTACAACTATCTAAAAGATAGGAAGAGAGGAAGAGAAAAGCTCAATAAATAGAGATATGAGAAATAAAGAGTCACATGTACAAGTTTCATCATATGTGCAAAGTGTTCTTAATCTTCCTACAAATGAGGAGGATGTGTGTATCACATGGGGAGGGGAGTTACATACAAGTAACTCTAAATTTAAAAAGTGGACTAAATAGATGAGTGACACCTTAAAAGGCTAGGATAAACTATATCTATAAATATAATAAATGTACACACAATTTAACTAAACTTATGATAAGCCTAAAGGACTATAGAAAGGAGACAAATAAGATTAATTTTGCCACAATCTTATTGCAATTTTTTTAATTCTTGATAAAAAAAACTCATTGCACTTTTTTTAGCTAAATAAAAAAAATCACTGTAAAATAAACAAAAAGAAAAAAAACATTATTTCAGTTTTATGTAGTTTTAATAAAATTGTAATAATGATTTCGTCTCACAATAAAAATAAAAAATTTGAAATGATCTAGAAATATTAGAAGAAGGCACATAGAACCCAAATTTTTTTACATTTATGTTTGGAATTGAGGGAGCACTGCTACATGGAAAATGAGGGCCAAGAAATATTTTAATAAAATTATTTTTGAGTTGGATAGTTTGAAACGCCCTTCATCATGATCAAACTTTGCTTGAACTTCATCTTGGATATTTTTGTTGAATAAAAAATTATCTCCTTCAAATATATTCAACCTTGAATCCATTCATTTCAATTTTTTTTTCATATTCAACGATGAAAAAAACATTCAAATATATGACCACGACATTTTGGTTAGAGTTGGTGTGTAAATAAGAAGTCAAAATTTAAGCTTTATTTTAAAATTTTCCTCACAAAACTAAAATTAATATTTGATCTCGTCCATTTGGTCAAATTTTGTTGGCTTCCATAAAAATCTAAATTTTAATCTCAGTTAAAGATTGTAGTTAAAATTAGTGATGGCTACATTTGGAACTCATTCCTCTAAAATTGGTAGTAATTCCGCTAATATTGGTGGAAACACTTTGACCAATTAGACTCCTCTCTATTTCATGTCGTAAATTTGTAGTTTATTTTTATAGGTAGATATCTTAGGCTCTCAACTTCCAATTTATAAGCAATTTTTATTTAAATTGGCTAGTTTTCTATACTCTACATGGTGGTGTAGATCATTTATACTATTGGTGTGTGGTTTCTCTACAAGTTAAAATTGTAACACAGTGAGACTACAACCACCTTGTTTTTTTTGTAAGTGGACATTGTAATTATGCTACATATAAAGTTACAAAATCATATTTAATTGGGGGTTTTCTTCATTGAGTGATTTTGGGCAGGGGGTGAGGTTATGTTGTGTGATTGTGCTAATAATTTGTGTTCACTATTATGCCCCTGTATCTTTACAATGTGTAATCCAACATTTAATCTCTAAACTCTATATAACTACACAACATATAAATCACTTGCATGGAGTGAATTAATGGTTAAAGGACACATGCATTACATCAATGAAACATTTACAAATCCCATGGACATTAAGGGAAAAATGATTTGAAAAAATGAACACACTAAAACATTTGGTTATCTACACACTTCTATTTCTATTGATCTTATTTTTGACATTGAACAATGTAAATCACCTAGGGAGGTTTGGGATATATATTGAATAACTTGTATGGTAAAATTGATGAGGTGAAGTGATATTAAATTAATAATAAAATCATTAATCTAGATCCATTTAGTTTTGACAACATCCAAGATTATGTCACTAAAGTGAATGAACTTAGAGGAAAATTGAATGAATGCAATATTGTAAATAAGGATGTACATTTAGTCTTCAATGTGTTAGGAAAATTGCCTTCTAAATATGCAGTGTTTATTTCTAGCTTCCAAACTCATTAGTTGACTATGAAAAATACCTATATCATGTCTTCTTATGAGTCATTTTTAGAAATGTTAAGGCTTAAACATGATAAGTTAATCACTATGGGACTCCTAAAGCTATCAAAGTCATAAGCCTTGGTGATGAGTCTTCCTCAACATACAAAAGGGTTTAAGCATCTAAATCAACCAATGCACAAGCTATGAAAATATCTTACACAATCATCACATCCTGCACCAATAGAGTCTAAACCCTATTTCAAGAAAATGGATTTCTAGAAGAAGTAGCGAAGAACCTACTCATACTACAATAAATTTGGTCACGATGAACATAAATGTTATTCCAAACAAATTGATGAGTTAAAACATCTTCTCAAGAAAAAATACATCAATTTATCATCATCCTAAATAAAGGAATTATATCCTTTTAATTATTCAACATAAAATAAATGGAAAAGATAAGCACTTGTTACAATAGGAAAATATTCACATTAATGAATACTTGACTCTAGGGATACACATCATATGGGTTTTGATCGGGAATAATATTCTATTTTTATTTTGCCTTACATTCTCGTAAGATATTATAAATTGGTGAATGTTATTTAAAAAGGATCAATTGATATGCACAAAGGCATATTTGATCATGTTTTATGTGTTTATGATTAATGTGCCAACCTTATTTCTCTCTACCAAATTTCTTATCTTGGGAATGACAAGAAAGTTGAGCTTTTCCATATTTTAGTATAAATTAGAGATCTTAAAGATGATGCATTAGTTGCAATGGATAAATACTATCATGAGTCTAGTCTATATGCCTTTTCCCACTTTGTGCCTCATTCCCCTTATACTACCTTACTCACTCATACAAAAATTAGTGAGGAAACTATGGCATGAGCAGTTTGCCATCTCAACTAGCACTACCTTTAGTAGATCAATTCAAAGGATATGGTCACAAAACTCCCTCCTATCAATTTTTACAATGGTATATGTTCAGGTTATATAATGGGTAGGCATCCATAGGAGAATTTAGATAAATGGACATCTTGGAAAGTTTCACAACTCCTTAAGTTGGTTCATAGTGATCTTATGGGTTCATTTCCCACCTTGTCTTTCAATAAAACCCACCATGTCCTAACCTTCATTCAGGACTATTTATGATACACTTGGGTCTACGTACTTCATTATGAGAGTGAATTCTTTGATTGGTTTTAAGACTTCAAGCTTCATGCTAAGAAGTAGTATAGAAAACATGTCAAAATTCTCTATAGAGATCATGGATAAGAATATGTGAATCATCTCCTAGAGAAAAATTATATTGTATACACACCACGATAAAATGGTGTTACTGACTAAAAAAATAAGACCCTGAAAGATATTGCAACTTACATGATCCATGCTTGTTATCTTGGTCTATAATTTTGAGTTAAAGTTATTAATAGTGTCACTCACATTCATAAACATGTAACTCACAAGGCCTTGAAAGGCATTACTCCTTTTTAAGATTGGTGTGGCTAGAAACTTGCGTGGAATTTTCAAGTCTTTGGATCCCTTACATTAGCATGCATTTCTTTAGATAATGTAAGGATTTACAACCATAAAGTCCGTCCTAACTCTTTGTTGGGTATCTTGATGGTGTAAAGGAATGTTGGCTCTTTGATCCATAGATGAAATATCTTTTCATTGAGAAGAGTGTTTAGTTCAAATAATCATTTCATCCCTTGACCTCTTAGACTTCACCTCCTCCATATAGAGTGGACTTAGATGACAATGACTTAGAGGATTCATCTCCATCTCCATCTCCATCAAGGTCATCTTCAATAGCTGAAAATTCTATTTCATAAACCCCATCTTCATCATCACCTCGATGAGATGGCAAGACTCTTTAGTCTATAAGCCCCTTGGTTGAGGATCCTTTAAACACTCATAGGAATTTTTCACAACATTTCCATTTTACAAACATATATTTCCATTGCTTCTAATTTATAATATTTTTGTGAAGTATCTAGTCTTATTGAGTGGGACTCAACAATGGATGAAATGTATAATTCTTTGACGAGGAAAAACACTTGGGATTTATCCCCCCTTCCCAAGGGAAGGAAAATTGTTTGTTGTAAGTAGATCTATTGAATCAAATATGTAGAGGATATAATTGTTGATAGGTTCAAATCACGACTTATTACCAAAGGGTTCTCATAAGTTTTTAGTGTTGACTAAAATGAGACCTTTACTCTTGTTGCTAAGATGAATTCTATTATCTTAATTATTATTATTGCTACAACTCATGGTTGGTTTGTATATTATATGGATGTGAATAGTATATTTATTCATGGGGATATTCATGAACAAATCTCCATGGAACAACCATAAGGGTTCGTGATGGACTTTTTTTTGGTCTATTGCTTATAAAAGTATCTCTATGGACTCAAATAGGCCCCTCAACCTTGGTGTGGCAAGATAGACTCATTTATTCTCTTAGTTATATTCCCATGCTTCCAATAAAATCCTAATGTCTAAATTATATGATAAAATGACTCCTATTTGCTTTTATTCCTCTCTATTGATGACTTAATTCTTATTGGGAGTTCTTCATCCATCTTTGGTAGAGTCAACTATACTTTGCATGATTGGTTTTATCTGATCGACTTGGGTAATTTTCACTACTTTCATGTAACTAAGATCACTCAACCCTCTCCAAGTTCACTCTTGCTCAACCCAATTATATGCTTAATCTTCTATCTCAATTCAATATGGTTGATAGTAAACCTGCACTAACTCTATTTTTTTCAAGATTTAGGCTTGAGGTGAAGTGTTCTAATCCATTGGTTGATTCCACTTTATATCATTAAATTATTGAAAGTCTCATCTATTTGATGCATGTTGACCCTGATATTTCATTTACAGTTGGCATGGTCTCTCACTTTATGCAACAACCACATGAACTTAATTGGAAAGTGACTAAATTCATTTTAAATTACATAAAACACACTCCTCGACATGGGATACATTATGAAATTAGGATTAGTCTAGACTTAGTTAGATATACAAATTTTGATTGGGCTAGATATTTTGAGGATCATAAATACACATCTGGTTATAACTTTCACCTTGGTTTAGGCCCCATTAACAGGTAGAGTAAGACAAAACATGATATTATTTTATCTTCACCTAAAGTTAAGTATCAAGTGATTAATAATGTCATTAAGGATATTTAGCTTCAGAATAATATTATTGAGTTTGGCATCACCATTTCATGACCATCTGTCATCCTTTGTAACAATGAGAGTACCATTTAGATCTCAAAGAACCTAGTATATCATCACAAGAAAAAACACATATAGATCCACATGCACTACATTAGGGATCTAATTTAGGAGCATGCCATTGATCTATACTATTGTCCTGTGGTAGATTAGGTTATTTATATATTCACCAAACCCTTCACTAAGATTAAGTTTCATCATGTGCCGACTCTCTTAGTGATGCAATACACTACTTTAGGGGGGTCACTTGACCTTCTCTCATCATCTTCTCATGGGGTATTTTTCTCCTATGGGTTTTTTCCATCTCTTCTATTTGAGGGGACCATTTTGTACATGGTTACCTCATCAGGTCTTGTTGTTGGGACCCATTATTTTTTATATATTTACATTTTATTTTCCCTTAAGTTACACTTAACATGGGGCATTGGTGTGAACATGGTTATTTACCTATATAATTCTATTATTATGTGTGAGCATGGTTGTTTCCATAAATAGTTTCAATATTTGATTCTATTCACACTTTATCGAGTTAAGTTTTCTTAGTGTTTTTTACTATTGTCTCATCATGACACTTGTCACAATCATATGAATGTTAGGTGAATGGTATTTTCCATAAATACCCCCTTTCTAAGATTTTTTTAATCAATTCATGAATTTACATTTATTGCACATGAATATTGCATCCTTTGAGAATATAATTTATTCTTATAATGTTTGATTATAAGTAAGAGTTCTTCCATTAGGCCTTAGAGTCATGTTAGGATATATTAGCCATATCTCACACAACACAGTAATGAGAAGTCCATTAGATTGATTTCAAAAGTGCCTTATTACATGGAGGATTTTAGGGATGAATATACATGTCCCAACCTCCTGGGCCCATCAATATTGAGAACTCTAACGACATGTGCAAATTGACATATTCTTTTTACATATTGAAATAGGTTCCTTGAGCTTGGTATGAAAAGTTCAATATGTTTCTAATCAAATCTGGTTTTACAAAGTGTCCATTTGATCCTAAATTTTACATCAATAAATTATATGGGAAAATCCTATTTGTTTCCTTTATGTTGTCAACTTAATCATGATAAGGGTTTCCACCAAGATAATTCATGATTTGAAATTATAGATAATGAAATATTTTGATAATACTGACTTGGGTTTGTTACAATTTTTCCTTAGTCTTTAAATTTCACATTAAAATAAAGTATTTTTTGACAATCAATATGAGTATGATCAATATATCTTATATCCCTTCAACATGGAATATTGACTATCTGCACTGAATACTTTTAAATTTGGAGTCAACCTTTCCAGCAAGTGTTCTTCTCTTTCAATTGATGGTACATTTTATAGTTAGTTGGTTGGAATCCTTTTGTACTTGACTCATACACATCTTATCTTTTATTTTGTTGTGAATCTTATATCATGATTCTGTTAGGACCCCATGATAGCCATTGGTAGGTATCTAAGTGTATTCAGTGGTATCTTTGTTGTAATAACAATTATGGGATTTAATATAAGTTAGGATGAAATATCTCTAATGTTAGTTACACTCTTTATATACAAATAGAAAAGAGTATTGTTCCTTGTAATGGTTCCACCTCTAGTGGGAAAATAATAGTTCTTAGCTACATATATAGTGATAGGTTAGGAGATCCATATGATTGAAAGTCAACCAGAGGTTACATATATCACTTTGGGGCAATTCTCATGACATGGTGTTGCAAGAAATCTATTACTATTACTTTGTTTAACATGGAGGTTAAGTATAGTGGAGTTATCATTATTGACCTTAGTCACTATGGATTCATCACATACTTTCTAAGTTTGGTTTCTGTAGACCCAACCCATAACTCTTTAGTGTGATAAATAAAATTTTATTGACATATCATATAATCTAATCAATCAGAAACATGAAAGGGCACATTGAGATTCAAATGCATTATATTCAAAAATTGATATAGAACAAGATCTTTGATCTTAAGTTTTATCAAATAGATGATCAGGTTTGAGATATATTCACAAAGCCCTTAAAGCTAATTTTTTTTAATCTCATACAACTTTTGGGAGTGAAGACAAATGTCTCTAAGGGAGGATATTTTAGTTATTTATCCATCCTTTACTTCATTGAAATGCATCTTAAAGGAGTATATTAGCATAACTAATTATTACACTATTTTATGACTTTAATATGCACTTGTAATACTCATTGCAATATAAATCTTGTATAATTACTAATTATTGCACATTTATCCATAAAATGTTATTAAAAATAGTATCAATCAAATCATTGACTTGATTGAATTCTGGTATTAATAAAAATATTTTATCTCTAAGAAGTCTTGTTCTACAAGTTTGCTTAAAACTAGACTTATTCTTTAGATTAACTTCTCTCCAAATCCTATCCCTAGCATATTTCTATCTATACATAAAAAGCATAAAATATAATTGTTGAGACAATCATTGTAGAAGAGAGTTATTATTATACTAGTGAATTTAGGCCAAATATAATGTAGAAAAAGAGGTAGAACTTCTAGAGGCCATAACTTTTGATCTGTAGCTCCATTTGAGGCCATATTTATGCCAAAACAACCGGTTTGAAGAATTTAATATATCAATATTTTACTCTTATGATTATGGGATGTTTTTAAAAAAAATTAGAGGCCATATGTGACCATTTGAGGGTCTTAAATTATAATTTTATTTTATTTTTAGGTTTTTTTTATTAAATTTAAAAATTATCTTTTTTTCTAACTAGATTTGAACTTTAGTTGAAATTCGTTCGATTGGTTAATTTTAGAGTTAATTTATTTTTTGGATATATTTTTTTATAGATATACGCACTTGTATGCAAAACTTACTAAAAAGAGTAGCTACTAAAAATAACAAGTCAAGTTCTATTTATTTTTAAAATTCTGAATTTTACATGTCAACTCTAATTCTGAGTTGAGACTTATTTATGCATGGTTTGTAATTATTTGAATCATTCAATACGAATGAAATCTAGTTATTATTCATAATCTTATGGTATTGGATTTTTATTTGTCTTGATAGAATCTGGGTTCATTAAAATATTTTTAATCTAAAGAAGTAATCATGCTATATGTGGTAAATCTTTATATTATTTGTATTTAAATGTTTCATTGATTTTTAATATTACATGTATTGTGGTCGTATATCTTATGGTAGCTAAAATAATTATAGAATATATTCATTCACATTGATAATAAATTTAAAACTAATTAAAAATGTAGAAATAAATAAATGTAACAAAAGATCTTGTTACCCACAATTTTTAATAGTAAATTTTTAATAAACACTTTATTTAAAAAAAATAAAAAATGTTTCCACTCTATATAACCATAAATAAAAGTACTTCCAATTTTCAATTTCCTTTCAAAGTTCTAATTTCTAGCATAGTAGTACTCTTTATAAGAGTTTGACAATAACTTGTAAACATTAAAATTAAAACTTAAAGAATATTTGTAAATTATATTTTTTTAAAAATAAAAAAATAAAAAATTTAAATAAAAATTAAATTAATAAAAATTTAAAATTTAATTTATATTTTATTTAATTTAAATATATTCTTATTTCATTAATAAAAAAAATATTTTTATTTTATTAATAATAGAAGTATTTTTATTTCAATCTTTAAGGACCTTTCTTTAGTTTTGATTTCTTGAATATTAAAATGGTGTATGAAGGGAATGTACATGATAACATTGATTATGAGTACATTATACAAATCCCAACCACACATAGTGAATTATTTTCATAAATATACTTGCACTCTGAAATAGTGATGCTCAATTTTTTTTGAGTTGTTTCACTTGGTATCAAAGTCTTTACTTAAATGTTTTTGTTGGGTTTTGATACATAACACTTATTTTAGCATGTATTTAAAAAAATGGTTGAGCTTTTGTATGATTATGCATATCTTGTAAAAGAGATTGTATTGCATAATATATTTTTGATGGATGTAAATACACCTAGTGTAGATGTACATATATTTGTGGAGTCTTATTTTGCTAACTTATATGTGTATGTCTTGTGACAATTGAATCCCACCTATATATCTCTATTGTCTTTCTAAGACTGAATTGAAACCTTGTATGCTAGTGTGCATAATAAACCAGGGCTAGAGTTATATGTCTTGTATAGACTAATACATGTCTTATATGGTTGAGAAGGTCATGTGTGACCCTTATAAAGTCACTTAACCTCATGGATGAGTTGATTAGTGATTTGCTTATGCAACCTTGAAATGCTAAAAATTATTTTATTATGGAATGTATATGTATGTATGAGTGTGTATGTAAAAATTGGTAAATTTTTTACAGATAATCTTGTAACCTTGCAGGCTCTTAATGATTTTATAAAAAAAATATGTTGATCTCTATAGCCTCGATTGAAATCACCCTTTTCTAATCTCATATTATATTAATATGGGTCTTGCTTGACTACCAGTTGACCTATATGGGTAGGTCAATATGAGTTAAGGTGATAAAAGATCATTGTTGAAATTTAGAGCAATTATTTGATAATTATTGGAATTTTTTTTGGGACATTAAGTCCTTAAAGGGTTAATGAATGACTTATGTCTGGGAGGTTGATTGGGGAGAGAGTAAACTTGATTTATTTGATTAAATTATCTGGTTTTAAAATCTTTATTGGTTAAAGATTGATTTAATTTTTTTGGGTTGATAGACTTGAATGGTTTCTTATGACCATTATCATTCTATTGGATATGTATTAAGACAATTTAATAATAAGAGTTGGAAGAGAATGACCTTGAATTTATTTATTTTTATTATTGAGACCACTTGGTGAGTTGTTAAATATTTACTCATTTTTTGGTGGTTTGTTAATGTTGAAATTACTCTTTTAAGTCCTATATTGGACTAAGTTATAGCTAAAGTTATTTCATAGCTCTTGTGTGATTTTTGTGACTGTATTTACTTTCTTAATAAGTGAAGTCTTGAATATAATTAGGTCTTATTTTTATCTTAAGGACCTACTTAACAGCTTGGTGAAGTTGTCCTATTATGATTCTAGGCATGTTAACTATATTTTCCTTGAACTAATAAATTAATTTTTGAATCAAGGTTGCCTTAAATTGATACATTTGTTGTTGAATATAATTTTTGTAGATAATAAAGAAACAAAATATGAATTAAGGTTTAGTAGGTTAAGTGAAGTTGGAATGATATTCCAGCTCATTATTGAAACTTGTGTGGCACAAGTATAATCTTAAAAAGAGCTTTGTTTCATGACTAGTGCTTGTGAAACATTGTCTTGTCCAATGTAGTAAATTTATAATCAAGATCAATTTTTTTTTATAAATGTTGATATTTTGTTGACATCATAAATGATGGGTTCTTTTAACCATCGTGAAAATTAGAATTTTTTTGGCTTTGATGCTCCCAACATAATTAATGACCATTACAAATAGAATTTTTATAATATTCTATTCATATGAATAGAATACTTTGGTATAATATATGTTCAAAAACATTAATTATTGAGTTGATATAGCACTCTTGAGATGAGTGGCATTCAGTTGAATAAGATAACTCAGTATGTATAAAATATTCATGGTTGGACAAGGTTGTTCCAAGGAAAATTTGCCTTTCAAAGGTGTGTAAATAAAGATTAAATGTAGAAAATTATTAGTAAAATATTATGAGACAATGTTATAATTTATAAAAATAATTATAAAATAAGATACTGTTATTATTGTTGACATGTCTTGGGTAATTAAAATAAAATTTATTTCAAAAGAATAATTGATTATTGATTTTATGTAATTATTTTTTTATAGTTATGGAAAGTAGGTGTATCTTTTTCTTATATTTATGTATCACTATTAGTGACTGGTTACAATTATGCAAATATTTTATAAAGAGTATTATAACTGGTGCTTGAGGAACACTATTGGGTTCAAAGTGGTAGATTTGTAATCAAGACCACAAAAATTTTTCTTGTTGAAATGTTATTATGGTTGGTTGATTGCAACCATCGTGTAAACTAAAAGTGAATAATTATTATGTTTTATGATATTGAGGTGCTGAAATCTATAAATTTTAGTTGAAATTAATGATTTTGGGAAGCTAATTTTTTATGGTAGTAATATAACCTTCACCTTGAGCCTTCGCTGAGTCCACCCTTCTCAAGACCATACTATGTAGGATAAACAACACTAGTCGACCATTCACTTGTTTTAGTAGGTCAATTGAGGGACAGATGATAAAAGCTTGTTGTTGAAATAAAAAGATAAATGTCTAGTGTCTAATTATGACTTATTTATATGAGTCCTAATATGATACTTGAGGTATGACATCTTTGGGAGGACCAAGGGTGTCATTCTAGCCCTGGAGGGCCAAGTTGGAGTGAATGTGGGTGACTTGTTTGGATTAATTAGAGTGTTTTAAAGATCTCTTATTGTTATCTATTAGCGTGAGTCATCTATCTATGATATATGAATATTGTTGGTAATTTTTTTTGAATTTATGAGTATAGATTTTGGGTCTTATTGAAACATACCCTTTCTTGAAGGAATGTGATGGTAAATTTGAGATCCTTGGGATTGATTATGTGGTACTTATGATGGATATTTGGTGTCATTTGGATGAAATCTAAACATCAAGTGATCAAATGAGAATTATGGACTTTTGTGCTTCACTCGTAAGTGTGCTTGTGTGTTGTGATGTGAAAAAACCCTTGGCATAAATTATCAAAACAACTAAATAAATATATGTATCATATTCCATGTAGTTTCTTCATTACATATAAAATTATTGTATGTTGTGTAAACCTCTATGTTATATGTGATTATGTTACACTAAGTAACTTTGTAGTTTGTTTATGTTATAAAAAATTATTTCATAAGCATTTCATGTATATGTTATAGAACAAGTGGGACCTTATATTGTCAATTCCTTATATGAAGCAATGTGATCATAAATTACTTTGTGATATAAATTTTTCATTTCAAAAATAATTTTTATTAATTAAATCTATCAGGGTATAGTATTGTATTGTGTGGTGTAATCTCGCATTGCTATTTTGATGATGAGCATTGATGCAAGTGTGAGGTTGAGGGTAAAGAAGTATTATATCTGTATTGATTTAGATTGGGTATGGGTTAGGAAGTGGAGTCTCTCTTAGACAAAAAATCTATTTTGTTTTCTTTTCATGAGGTAGCCACTTGATTCATTCAAGTGTGTGCACCATGTGTACAATAAGTTAGTCATGGGATCTTCATGATTAATGATTACCTTGTAGATTAAGTGTTGTCTTATCTACCTCTTGAAGGTTGTTGTAAAAAAAACTTGTGTGAAATTCCTTAATGTACCCTTATAAAAAACTAACTAGTCTTATAAGTTGGATTCTTATGCATTATAGCAAGGTTATACTTGCTATAATGTAAGCATGTGCTGGCTTGTAAATGCAATCATGATATATTATAAAATATATATTTTTTTATAAAAAATATTCTTGAAAGGGTATTCTAATATATTTAAAGGCATGATTAACATGTATGCCTATGCTTGGAAGGAGAAATATAAAGTCTTGATCAGACAATTTTTAAATTTTTTGGATATTGTCAAGAAGAATTTGTACAATGATGGTGGAATTGAGATCCTTGTAAAAATCATATGATCTCAAAAAACTAATGGAGAATATGTTGAAAAACTAAAGGGTTTCATGTGAGTCCCTAGGATGGCCTCTCTAATATTTAATGTAGTTGGTGAGGGACACTGCACTAACCCATGAGTGATGTAAAATTTTGTAATTATAACAGTATGATTGACTAGATTTTAATTTCATTTTGAGATAAATGACAAGAAATTATGCATAAATCATAATCTAAAGTGGAGAAAGGACCACATAACAAGTATGATTATTATTATGGTTTATATTTGATGATGAATATTACAAAGCTATGCTTGAGACAATTAATTTTTATGTAAAATATCTTAGATTTAGTTAATTTGTGCTAAATCAATTACTATCATAAATTACAGGTTCATAATTGAGGAGAAATATTCAAGCTATTTTAATTTCAACTATGAAATTACTAGTTTCTTAGATATTATGTCTATTTTATGATAAAAATTTTAACATAAAATTGTTTTAGTTTCAAAATTCTAATTCTGATTTTTGAAATCATGTTAAATTTCTATGAGAGAATGCAAAAATTTTAAGTATCTATGAGTGCTCTAAAACATGACCTGTACTCATATGAAGTTAAACATGTCGAAAAGGTTGAAGTATAATTTCTATTGGATGCTTTGATTTGATCATTTGTCCATTGGTTATGCAAATTTATGAATCTTTATTTAAGAAAGTATGAACTAATGAATCTCTTGTTTGAAATATTTGAATTTTACACTTAACTATTGCGCTTTTTGTAAATCACTATACTAATAAATTTAGTAGATGACTGATCAAACTATTAAAAAAAGAATAGAGAGAATCAACAAATTTTGGTACAATGCGACCTATTGAGTGAAAAAAATGTTACATGGGAAGATATGCAATTGTTTAAACAATACTATGCATGATTGTTTTAATTTTTTGTCAGGATGAATCTTCATTAAAGGGAGGAGAATGTCATAACCTGCTATTTGAATCTTTTTTTTATAGATATTATTTGATGTATTAACATGTTTTTTAGTACCGATCATCTAATGCTTATAAATAGATTTTGATTGATATCATCCTGCAACAACATACTTTGATCTTGTAGTAACATACTTTGATCTTACATATTAATTATGTCATCAATATAATCTGATATTATGATAATTATATAGTTTATATTTACATGTATATATATTTTTCATGTAGAGTAGATACTACTGATGTCATGTTTTGGTGGTGCAGAGCTCATAGATACATGAGCTAGGTTGATTATAAATTTCAACAGTTGAGGTAATAATGGTAGAAGTAGTGAGCAACTGGATAACACAAGCACTAGATAAAAAATATAATGGTAATGAGTTATCTAGTTCTTAAGCAGTTACAACATGTCTAATGTCTATCTTTTATCTTATTTTAATTGTTTATTCTTAATTGATATTTCATATTTTTATTTTAATTGATCATGGTTGTGTCCGCTTTTAGTTTTTATTATTTTTTTGTTTGATAACTTGTGTGTGTTAGCTTAATGATACACTATCTTTTTGTTTCAACTGTGATTTTATTTATTTTGACCGTTCAGGGGCTCAAATACTTTAATTATCATATCGATCATGTTAACATGTCCACTGTAGATCATTTTATGATTAAAATTATCTAATCTAAATCTTTTTATCTTAGTTTTATCATCAAGAGGCCTTAAACAGGTTAATGCCACACATTATAATAGAATGAGACTCCATAATAACTTTGATTTAATAACTCTGTAGGTAAAAAATAACCCATGCTTAATTTTATTTATTAAATAAAATTATGTTTGGTTATGATGACTATAAAGGGGTTGTGGAATTTTGGCCATGCATTATAGTTAAAATAAAAATAGAAAAATAAAGTATATCTATTTATAAATAAATAAAAAGAAAGAAAAATAAAAAGTTTATTGATTAAGAAAAATGATGGCATTAAGAGTTGACTCTTCACCCAACAAAGTAATCAATTGTTTAACTTTGAAAATATCATTTTTGTTGTGTTGGTTGTTAGAATAATCCTAGAAGAAAAATGGTGGCCATGGAGAATAATGCTGGTTCAGATTTCATCCTAATAGGTTTTAATGGCTTGAAAAAAATTGTCCTTGGTTAGAAGGGAGAAAATGAGAGCAAGCCATAGAAGAAATGGACAGAGCTGAGAAAAAAATTGTTTTTGTGAAAAATAATCAAGAAAAAGTTTATTTTTCTTCTTCATAAAGTAGATTTGTGCCAAATAAATGATGCATTATTATTTTTTGCTGAAGTTTTATCTTTTTATGACTGTATAGAGTTGGATTAATTCTTCATACCTAGTTGTGAATTAAAATTTTACCTAGTGTATAGGGTTTAAAAGAAATCACTAAAATACTGAAATACATTTGAGGATAAAATATTAAAATCTTAGTTATTTATTCTATTTTATTCATGGATGGAAAGTGTTGCTTTAAAATAACACACTGAGTGTTTTATTTTCTATGTAATATTTATTTAGTGGTCAAATGGGTGTTTCTTTTTTGTTGTAATTATTTTACAGCTGTTAAGTTTTTATTATTGCTAATTTTATTTAATCTTGCTAGTTTTTAATGATAGCCTTTGAAAATATAGCATCATAGTCAAACTTGCATGTTTTTATTTTGATTTATTTTGCTTGAATTTTGATGGATTTAGATGCATTGATACAAAAAATTTGTTTGCTCTTATTTTACCTCTTTTATTTTGCTTGCTTGGATCAAAACATGATTGAGTTTCTGCTTTACTCTTGGTAGAATTTTTTTTACAGATCTAGATGTTTAATTTTATGTTGGATGCTTGATAGATCTGGTAGACCTATTTATGCAAGTGTCACTTGTGAAATTTTTAGTATATTATTGTTGGCATTATTGGTACATGATCTTAAGGTTAATATATTTGATGATGTTGTGTGACTATTGTAAATTACTCAATGATGGTTAAAATATCTTGCTCATACCTTTTCTCAAACTTTGAATGCCTGACTCCACTACCTAGCTGATGGTTGGGGTGGTGAGGGCCACTAATTGGAGGGTTCATAGGATGGATAGGGGTAGTGTGTAAATCATTTGGTGACTGTTCTTTCATTATGAAGTTGCATGATGTGTTTGACACTATTTTTACTTGGTTGCAGTGATTAAATTTTTTCTTATAACATTTTTAAGAATTACTCTTTCTATGTACTATTTTTACAGTAACTTCTTGCAATGTAAAAGAACATGTTGTATTTTTTTTATATAAACCCAAATTTGATGTAGTTGCTACTCATAAATTATAGAGTGATATCAAAAAAAATTATGGGTTTTATTGTCCTCGATTTAACCTTAGAAACACATATCTTAAGTATTTTTTTAATTGAGTATTAAGAGACAAAATCAAGTTCTAATATGATTGTATTCTATTATTTAAAAAGAAAAATATCTTACAACAAATTAATACTCTTCTTGCAACATGATTTTGAAATTTACCATTTTTGTTTGTTGATCCTATAGCATCCACTTGGAACGAAAAGGTTATTAAATCTAATAACCTACAACCAAAGCTGGTTATTGACTAGATGTATGAATTCTGATGTGCTGTGATTTAATTTCAAAATAAATTAATACTCTTCTTGCAACATGATTTTGAAATTTATCATTTTTGTTTGTTGATCCTATAGCATCCACTTGGAATGAAAAGGTTATTAAATCTAATAAGCTACAACCAAAGCTGGTTATTGACTGGATGTATGAATTCTGATGTGTTATGATTTAATTCTTGAACTATGTAAATTATTAATTTTATTATTTATATGACTGTAGTAAGATTTTTTATTATTTTTGAATGACTGTAACAAGTATTTAATGGTGTTAACTATATTTCCTTTGGTGTTGGTAAGTGGCACTATGGGGTAGATATAACATAATGCTATTACATGAGATTCTTAAGCATGGATTATGCATAATAAATGATCTTTAATTTTAAGAAGAATATTTTTAATAAAAGTTTTAATTCATTCCACTACAAGTATAAATGAATGTGTGATGGTGAAACTATGCATGCTTAAATCAAGTGATTAACATTCATAAAATTTTAAAAAGGAATGGTTATATATTTAATTATTTCTTTAATTCATGAAAAGGGATTGATATTGCAACCATGCATGTTTATCGTAGTAAGGATTTGAAAATTTGGTATTGCAAGCTCAATTGGTGCCATGCATGTAGAAATTGTAAGTTGGATTTCTTTAAATTGATTAAGACATGAGTATATGATTGAACATAGTGAAATGATCCTTAAATTTACGCGATCTTGGTATAAAGATTTGTATAGGATGGTACCATTACATATCTCTTATATGTATGAATTTAAATTAGCAAAGACATCTTTGGAAGCTTATACATTCCTATAGAATGATATAGGCATGTTTTATTTTAGCTGATCCAATTAATGTTAAGACCTAAATTTATTGGTGTAATGATTCTTTTACATTATGAGTCTTGGATTTTAAATGCAATGTTGTATGTTTTGATTTCTTGAATATTGAAAATGATGTATGAAGATAATTGTATATGCATAACATTATTTATGGGTTGTGGATGTATTATACAAATCCTGACCTGCATAATGAGCTATAATTATAACTCTGCTTGCACTCTAAGTAAAGTGATGCTCAACGTGCATGGCTTTGGAAAAATAAACACAACAAATCAATTTTAATTTATTTTTAAATTTTATAATTTTTTTTAATTTTGAAAATTTATGTAAATTTTTATAAATTTTCTTTTATTCAATATTTTAATGAAAATTTATGCAACTTAAGGTTAAATGTTACAATTTAGTCCAATTCAATTTCATTATTTTAAATCAATTCTTTAATATATAAATAATATATTTTTTTAATATTTTGTTCTTGCATGATAAGAAAGATTATTTACCAAATATATTGTACTTTTGTTATTAAGATATTATATTAAAAGTTGATGCTGTGAAAAATATAAATCAACGAATATTCTTTTCAACCATATTACTTTACATATGATTACACATGTTAATATATACTCTACCTATGTTGATGAAAATATAATTGTTAATTTATTTTTTCTACACCAAGATATATCACCTGATTCAATGTTGAACACAAAATAGATAATATATTTGTGATCATTTACATAACTAATTTAATCAAAATATGTAAAGCTCCAAAAAAAAATATATCACCACATATGAAATATTCTACCTCAAAATTTATAATTCTTTTAATATATCTATTTTTTTTGTTTTGTTTTCTAATGAAAAGTTTCAAAAGATGATACAAACCTTAACACTATACTCAACTATGTCATGTCTAGTTATATAGTCAAATAGGTAAAAACAACTAATTAATTATCTAAACAATATATCATTTATATTTTCTGAGGTAATAAAAATTTTACATTCTTTCAATTTAAATTTTACTAATAAATCATCTGTATATTTAAATATGGAATACAATATTTTATCATTATTTTTTTCATACTTATGTACCAAAAAATAGAGAAACAATCTTAAATTAGTTATCTCAAATATATTTCTTAATATTTCTTTTGTACTATCAATCAAGATAACATAATTATTTATAATTATTATCTCATCTATAGAATCTCAATTCCAATTCAATCTTCAAAATTTCTTCCACAAACATTAGGATATGAGAGTTTTTTACAAAACCTTCTAATTTGAATTAAGTTGAGTCATGACTAAAACAAGCGTACCTTGACTTATTTGGTATACAATTTTCACCATATATCCATTTCGACTAAATGAAAATGCTTTTAAGTCACTATGCAAACTATTCTACCCACACAACTATGAACGAGATTTTTTTTTGAGATTATTACTGAGAAAAAACATTCTCTTTGGTTTTTGGTGAAGATAGCTTTATCTGTGCATTCGTAGGAGAGGAGTTTTAATGCAGAAATTTTGGCTCGTATTCATGGAAATTGACAAAACCAAACATGAATGTGTGTTTCTTTTTAAAAAAGTTGGTTAGTCTCTAAAATATTTAATGTAAAAAAATGTTGCACATGTCTAATAATATTATATATAATGGTATGGGAAAACAATATTTGCAATGTTTAAAATATATCGTCTGTGTAATGTTCATAAAATTATATTAGGGATTGCTTTTGCATAATTTATATTAAAAATATCTAATATGTAATTTATTTGATAGTATCATAGCATATTTAATTTTATGAAAAGTTGTAATGTATGTATTACTATTTTTTTTTGGATAACATTAATCTTAATAAATTAGAATATGTTATGGATATTTATTATTCATAAAAAATATATACCATTTATTTGTTATTTATTAGAATGTTTTATGTATAAAATATTTATAATATTTGATTATATATATATAATGGTAAAGGGGATTTTAGGGAGGGAACCTAATTTTTACATGAAGATTAAGTAGGCATGGTTAAAACATAGAGAAAAAAATATTTAAAGAAAATATTTAAAATCAATTCATCATAAAGATGTAATAAGATATGGTTAAAGAGAGTATGGGAAGCAAACACAATTTGATGAAGTAAAAGTCAAAGACATTGCTAACTTTATGAAATATCGGATACTAGACCCAAAGTAATCTATTGGTTGCAAGAATGTTTTTGACGTTTTTTATTCCTTGAGCTATGTGAATATGCTCTTGAACACAACCAACACTTGCACTTGCATAGGTATTTGGAGATGTTGCATTCATTTAGTTTGGAGGTGAAATATCACTAGAATTTAATCTTGGGTGCCCAAAAGAAGATTAGCAAAAGTTAAATATTTTTGACTAAGATATTAGGAATGAAGCTACCAAAGGAATGTGTCTTTGAAACTCCTAGATGTTACTTAGATGGCGAGGACAGTGAGTTTCGTGACATTTAAAAAGATGTATAAAATAAAGATATGGCTAAAATGATTGTTATTAAACAAGTAGATAATTAATTGATTGGGTTTCATGCGGGCTACATAATTTTCTTCCCTTGTAAGCTTTCAAACTTATAGTAACTAATAGTAATCTAAAAGGTGATCATTTTAGAAAAACCTTATTCCAACATATATGTTTTAGTATATATATAGGTATTTTTCTCAGATTTCCATGGCATGATTCGTGTGGCTATACAATGTATTCATGATTCACACAGTCGTAAAGCTCTTTATAGGGAAATGTTTCCTCAAGTTGTTTGGCCCTACATCCTCCCCATAGGACAAGGCATTTGGTCACACCATGTGAACCTTAAATATACTATTTTTCATTTGAATAATTGGATATGATGCATTTATGAAACATCCCCTATTTTTTTATGGAATTTATAGGTAAAAAAGGTTAAAGCTTATCACCATAATTGAATTAGTGTGGGAATTTCATCGAAGGTCCATGCATAGTCATAGTTTTTTTGTGAGGCTCCATGCATACTCAAATATAAGAGTTAAATTCATGAATATCAACATTCACCTGTTATAATTTTGAATAAAAACTCAGACGACAGGGTTTGAAACATTGCTCACACACATCTACCACCACATATTTGTAAACATGGTAAGTATCAAGGCTCAATTTTGATATAGTCCAATTGGGAGTGCTTTCAACACATTGAACCATGGGAATGTGCAGGGTTCTAATTATATTGAATGTCCTTGTACCACTCTATGTGCCCAGGCATTGAATAATATATTTCTTGCAACATGACTCTTATCACCTTGTTCTTCAAATTATTTTTAAAACACATAATTATGAAGCCTTCCAGGGAATCATTCTAATTATTGGTAAGGGTTTCAATCATGGAGAATCACAGGTTTGAAGGAAGATGATGAGAGATGGTAGATGGACCTATGCTTATGAGAAGTTGTATGGATTATGAATTGGTTATTCATTTGGGAGCAAGTTTGATCCTTGGTTAGGTGGTTGTTTCCATTGGATGGACATTGGTATTTCCTTATTTATTAAATTTAAAGTCTACTACTCAGTTAGAATCTTGCTACCTACATAGCTAGACCTTTATTTTATCTACTTTCTATTACTTTATCTCTCACATTCTAATTTCTAGCAACTCTCTCTCTCTCTCTCTCTCTCTCTCTCTCTCTCTCTCTCTCTCTCTCTCTCTGTGTGTGTGTGTGTGTGTGTGTGTGTGTGTGTGTAAACATAATAATCATAATACATTGTAAAATATTTATTAGATAGTTTTGATATGTACTAAAATATTCATGTTGGTTTAATAGGTGATTTAAGTTAAAGAGGGATTTTATTCTCTTAAATCCATACTTCCAATGTGTTATGTTGTGGATCCTATTTCCACATTACAATGTATTTAAAATACTGTAAAATAAAATGTACTAAACACTCTTTATGATTAGTCTATTTCTAGACCCCCTTAATGAGGAAATGTTATGGGTTGATTTGGCCCATGGTTTTGGTACATATTATTTTGTAAAGCTTTACTGTATTACATATTGATGTATTATAGATAGACATACAATAGATAATACATTAAGATGACCTATTTTTGAGAAGGAAGAGCAAAGTGTGTGAATTCAGGTGCAAATTTGAGAGAGTTTATTGAGTGCATCTCTAAACAATATTTGTGCATTGTAATTGAGAGAAGACTGATCTAAGAGTGGATTTTACTTTTGTTGCCTTGTAATAAAATATGAACAAGTGTTTCTTGGTGGATGTAGCCCACCTTGGGTGAACCACATTAAATCATGTCTTCTTATTGTGCATTTTAATTTTTTTTCTTTATGTATCTCTATTCATATATCTTGTTATTATGATTTTGTGAAATCATTTCACATTTATTTTTAGAAACTGGTATCAGAGCTTCAGATTGTATTTGCTGAATTGTTAAATCATAGGAAGGGTTTTTAGTTTAAGTGGGAGTTATGGTTGATGATAATAGATCAAAGGTTGAAAAGTTCAATGATCAGAACTTTTGTCTATGGAAGATACAGATGAAGGATTAACTAAGTCACAAATACCTCCATGCTCTGTTGGGAGGAAAAAGTAAAACAACCAGTGGGTACGATATATGAGGCTTGGGAGCTACTTGATATGAAAGCACTTGCGGCCATCTGGTTATGCCTTGTATCTTCAGTCATATTTAATATATCATAGGAGAAGACCACAGAAGGTCTCATGAAAGTGTTAAGGAAATTATATGAGAAACCCTCTGCTTCTAATAAAATATTTTTAATAAAAAAATATTTAATATGAAGATATCTAAAAATAGTTCAGTTGCTAATCATTTAAATGAATTTAATACGATTGTGAGTATGTTTAAATCTATACAAATTAACTTTGATGATGAAGTTAGGGTTCTACTTTTTTTTTGTTCCTTACCAAAGAGTTGGAACAACCAAGTAATGGTTGTGAGTAAATTAGTCTCTAATAATTCCAAGTTGAAGTTTGACCTCAGATGTCATAGGAGTAATCCTTAACGAGGAAATGTGACAAAAAAATCTAGAGAAACTTCTAATTTAGGTGATGCTTTGGTGACGGAGAGTAGAGGGAGATAAAATTTTAGAGGATAAGGAAAGCGTGGAAAGTCAAATGGTCCTGGAAGGTCAAAATCAAAGAGTAGGATCACATGCTGGCACTATGGAAAGCTTGGGCATGCAAATAAGAATAGTTAGGATCTTCAAAACAAGAATAAAAATCAGAAATACTCCAAGGAGGTGAATGTAGTAGCAGGAAATGTTTGTCAGGATGCATTAATTCTCTCCATAGATAATTTTTCTGAGTTTTGAGTTTTAGATTCATGGGCTTCTTTTCATGCTACACCATATAGGCATTACTTTTTTGATTATGTTCAAGGGGAGTTTAGACATGTTTATCTTGGTGATGATGAGCTTTGAAGCATAGTAAGAAAAGGAAGTATTTAGGTCAAGATGTAGAATGGGAACACTTGGCTATTGAAGGATGTCAGGCATGTACCCAAGTTGAGATAGAATTTGGTATTTGTAAGGAATTTGGGCAATGAAGGTTGTATGGTGGCTTTTACAGTGGACACTTAGAAGGTGACGAATGGTTCTCTTATGGTAGCAAGAGGTAATAAGGTTAGTACCTTTTATTTATCAAGTAGTGTTGACTATTATAATTTAGTTGCTATAGATGTAGATGTAACTTCGTGGCACAATAGGCTTGGTCACATGAGCCAAAAGGGCATGCAAATTTTGAAGGATAGGTTGCCTAGATTGAAAGGGTTTGAATTAGAATTTGTGAATATTATGTGTACAAAAAATTTAAAAGGGTAAAGCTTTTCAAGGTTGGACTTACAAAGAAGGAGAATAAGTTGGAGTTGGTTCATTCAGATGTATGGGAGCTGATTCAAGTATCTTCAATTGGTGGTTCATCTTATTATGTAACTTTTATTGATGATGTAACTAGGAAAGTTTGGGTGTATAACATTAGGATAAAATTTGATTTGTTTGATACATTTAAAAGATGAAAAACCTTGGTTGAGAATGAAATAGGTCTTAAGTTAAAATATCTCAAGTAAGATAATGGTGGGGAATATTACAATAATGAATTTTTTATTACTGCTCTAGGAATAGAATTCACAGGTAGAGGATAGTTCTAAGAACTCCACAAAAGAATGGAGTGTCCGAAATAATGAACATGGATATCATGGAGTGTGATTGGAGCATGAGGTTGCATGCATGACCACCCTTTCAATTTTGGGTAAAAAATGTAAACATGTATGTATATCTGATCAATAGAGGACCTTCATCTACCTTGGATGAAGGCATACCTAAGGAAGCTTGGTCTGGTAAGAAGTTTGATTACTTATTTCTTAGATTAATTGGTTGTGAAGTTTTTATTATTATTGATAAAGATGATAGGACCAAGTTAAAGGTCAAGTCTAAAAAATGCACCTTTATTGGTTATGGTGATGATAACTTTGGTTTCTAGATTTGGAGTCTTAAGGATATAAAATATTTCGATCCAAAGATGTTTTTAATTAAAAATTCATGTATAAACATAATTTTTAGGATTAGAAAGAGGATTCTAGAATAAATTACATAGTGTTGGACATTGTAGATGATAAAGTGTTCAAACAACTAGTTCAAGCACTTACTCCATAAGGACCCCAAACTCCTATGGTGAGAAGGTCTCTAGGGTAAGAAAGGACATAAATATTTTTATACATCTCTTAGTTATTTATTACTCACTAAAAATGAAGAGCCAGAGTGCTTTGAAGAAGTAATGCAAGTAGATGTCAGGAAGAAGTGGGTATAAGCAATAGATGCAGATCATCAATCTCTCATGGAAAATCAGACTTGGGATTTGGTAAACCCACCTAAAGATAAGAAAGAATTTCATAACAAGTGGGTGTACATAATTAAAGAGGATGATGGAGGTAAGAAAAGGTACAAGGATTGATTGGTGGTAAAGGGGTTTGCCCAGAATAAGAGAATTGATGTCGATAAGATTTTCTCTCTAGTAGTGAAGATGACTTCTATTAGGAATATTTTTAGGATAGTGGCAGTGAAAGAATTGCACTTAGATCAACTGGATGTGAAGATTACATTCCTTCATTATGATTTGGAGGAAGAATTATACATGGAGTAGCCAAAGGGATATGAGGTCATAGGGAAGAAGAACATGGTTTGTAAATTGAAGAAGAGCTTGTATGGCCTGCATCAAGCTCCACAATAGTGGTACAAGAAATTTGATAGTTTTATGATGGAGTAGGAAACTTCAGGTGTCATTCAAACCATTGTGTATATATCAATAAGTTTGGTGATGGTAATTACATTATCCTATGTTTGTATGTGGATGACATATTGTTTACAAGTAAGAACATGTAGGAAATAAAAGTATTCAAAGAATAACTTAGTAATTCTTTTACTATGAAGGATTTGGGGGTAGACAAACAAATCCTTGGTATGAGAATAACTCAGGATAGGAAGGAATTAAATTTTAATTTATCTCAAGAAAAGTACATTAAAAATGTCTTAGAGAGGTTTAGTATGCATGATACTAAATCGATTAGGACTCCTTTGGTAAGCCATTTAAAGTTATCAAAGGAACAATGTCACAAGATAGAGGAGAAGAGAATCTAGATGTCACATGTACCTTACTCATTAGCAGTTGGAAGCTTGATGTATGCCATGGTGTGTACTAGGTTAGATATTTTTCATGCAATGGGAGCAGTAAGTAGGTACATGAGTGATCTAAGTAGAGAACATTGGAAGGTAGTGAAGTGAATTCTTCGGTACTTAAGAGGGACCATACAAATACTTTTAAGCTATGGTGGATTGGACACCACTTTGCATGGTTATGTAAATTTAGACATGGTTAGAGATTTAGATAGTAGGAGGAGCATTACAAGATATGTATTTACTGTAGGTGACATAGTGGTGAGTTGGATTTTATAACTACAAAAACTTATGGCTTTGTCAACCACAGAGGTTGACTATGTTTCTACCATAGAGGCAAACAAAGAGATGATTTGGTTACAATAGTTGTTTGAGAATTTAGGGCATAAGAAGGAGGAAGGAAAGATGTATAGTGATAGTCATAGTGTTATACACTTAGTAAATAATTCTGCCTTCCACTCTAAGATGAAGCATATACATTTGAGGTATCGTTTCATCAGGACAACTTAAGAGGAAGAGAAATTAAGTTGCAGAAGATTCATACATTCAGAATATTGCAGACATGATGACCAAGGTGGTCACAAGGGAGAAACTAAAGCTATGTTTAGCTTTGGTTAGCCTCAACAAATGATAGTGAAGAGTTGAGAAACCTAGTCATAGAAAATCAGTCTCCAAGTGGGAGATTATTATGTTGTAGAGCCTATTTCCATATTACAATATATTACAAATATTGTACATTAGAATGTATTGTATAATCTTTATGTATTCTTGTTGGGGTTTGAGGTCAGGCTAGGCCCTAGGCGGGGGTTTGGAGGTGATAGCCCCTGAGTAGGGGTTCAAGGCTGGTAGCCCCCAAAAATTTTTTTGGACCCCATTAATGGGTAACCATTATGGGTTGACTTGGCTCATGGTTTTGGTACCCATCATTTTGTAAAACCACAATGTATTACCTATTGATGTATTATAGATGGACATACAATAGGTAATACATTAAGATGATCTATTTTTGAGAAGGAAGAATAGAGTGTGTGAATTCAGGTGCAAATTTGGAAAAGTTTGTTGAGCACAGCTCCAAACAATATTTGTGCATTGTAATTGAGAGAAGACTGATCAGAGAGTGGATTGTACTCTTGTTGTCTTTTAATAAATTCCGAGCAAGTGTTTCTTGGTGGATGTATCCCACATTGGGTAAACCATGTTAAATCTTATTTTTTTATTGTGCATTTTAATTTCTATTCTTTATGTATCTCTATTCATAGATCCTGTTATTGCAATTCTATGAAATTGTTCCACATTTATTTCTAAAACATTGTAACAATCATGATAAGAAACTCTCTACCATATTGTTCAAGTTAAATTACTTTTCACAATTCCAATTCACCTTTTATTATTAAATTTCTAAACTTTGAATAAGTATCAATAGGTAAACATGTATTAGTAATTAAAATAAGTTTTTAACACATAATATTTTATAATTGAGTTTTTATTACCTAATAATTTTCACAGTGCTATGTACTAATTTTCAAATTTTTATTTCATAATAACCAATCACATCATAATATCTCTGATTCTCAACAACTAGTGCACAAATACATAACATATTTACACCATATTTAAGTATTTAATAAATACTTTTTACAATACATTACAAATTTATTTTTTTTAAATAAATTTAAAATGTGACTTTCCTTCTATTTAAACATGTCAAATAAAAAAATATTAAATATTTAAATAAATTAGTTTTTACAATCTTATGTAACATCTAACTAGTAATATGAACCCCAAAACTAAAGGTATTCTACTAGTAGCACTTCTCCCTTATTAGGATTTAAAAATACATAAATATAAAAACTACATTTCAATATTTCTTAACTTTTTAAATTTAAATGTGAGATGGCATACCCACACAAAGCCCCTACCAATAGTTATATTTGATAGTTGTGTGAACATTTTTCTTTTTTCTTTTTGAATATAATTGAATTTATTCATAAAATATATCATATGATATAGATTTTTTTTGAAAACTCTTCAAATTTTTTAAAATATTATAAATATATCTATTTAATTTATACTAAATATATTTCCAATCTTATGATATTTCCTTCTTTAAAAATAACTCGTCTAAACTGTTGAAAAAAATGTTAAACAAGTGATCATCATATTTATTTACCTAACAAGAATGGTCAACCTTTAAATTTAATCATTGGTCCCCAGTACATTATTAGTCCTGGAGGGCCTTCTTTAGTCTTCACTTAAACTTAATTGTTTATTAATCTATTTAATCTCTGCCAATAAAATTACATGATTGTACATACTGTATAATAGGCAAACATTATTTAAGAGAAGCTACAGTTCTTTTAAGTAGTTTAATATAATAGTATTGTTTCTGCAAGGTAATTGGCTTAAGAATTTTTATGTTATTAACAGGCTCACAAATATCAAGTCAATTATAACTATGAAACCATTTTTAAGGCAATCAGATAGTTCGTAATTACTGCTATCAGCAGCGGCCAGGGTGGAAAACATAAGACAATTTTAGCCATGCAAATACTTTAGTTGACACTTGTGAGACAAATGTAAATGACTGAGTGTGAGAGGAAAACCTGTCACAAGCGGTAACGATACTTGGGTATGTTCCCAGTTAATCAAAACTAAAGAGAAAAAAGAATCCCCACTGGATATGAATACATTGGTTCGGTACTCGGTGGGAAAAATCTTGATGCACAGGACTTACAATGACTTTCCACCCCATCTATCACTCTTGCTGCCACCAAATCTATCATCAAAAGGACAAGATACAACTAAACTAAGATAAACTAACTGTACATGTTGAGAATAAATTGCAATACTATGGAAAGCCCTGATCATAAGGTATACACAATATTGGGTTAAAATGTATGTATCTGAATGTTGCACCTCAAGGCTGTAGAACTTGAAGCTAGTTTGAATTGTAACAAATACTCTCCTTCCTCCATTGGAACACATTGAAATTGGGGGTTGGGACAGTAGATAGGCACATTCTAGTTTGTGTCTTGTGCTTGTGTGTAGCTTGAGGTGCCATAATACGCAAATTTGTAGGCTCATGTCTACTCTACTTGCTTCTGCATTGCTTCTTATACCAACCTTTTGATTGTATCATATAAAGGGAGCTACCAATAAACTATCGATATTTTTATTTTTCAACCATTATAGGGGGATTTGAAGGCTCATGTTTCTTGTACTTGCCCCTGCATTGCTTCCCACACTAACCATTTGATTGTATTATATAGAAGGAGCTACCAATTAACCTTCAATATTTTTATTTTGCAATAATTAGCTTATATCTCATAATCAATTTCTTGATTCCAAACCTTACCAATTAGTCATATATCTATAAACTAACTAAAACCCTATAGGGACTTGGGAGTTTGTGCCTCTTGTTAATTGTGGATGGAACATAACCCACCTTTACTAGTTTATTCCCATCACAAAATTTAATTTGCTTGTGACACGAGAAGTTTCACACACCTTTTTTTTAATTGAATGTTAGAATAAGCATAACCAAAAAATAATACAAAGGTTTATATTTTCATATTTATATTATAATACGTTAATAGGTATTTAAAATATTTCAAGTGTTAAATAGTATATATTTAAAAATAGTTTGTATGTATTTATTATTTTTTATATTGTATATTTTAAAGATGTTTATGTATTTATTAATTTTAATTTTAAATATTATATTATTAATATATTTACTAATTTTTTATGGTTTTTATTATTTTTTAACATTTTCAATTTTTATCTTTCTTTCTTTAAGTTTGATCATATTTTTGGTTCTTCCTCTATGTTTGATCACATTTAAATCTTTTTGTATGAATTATGATAACAAGCTTCACATATTTTTAAAGCATGTAATTATGCTCCAAACATGTGTATAGTGTAGAGTTCTAATATGGAACCTTTGGGCCTTTTTATGTTTTATCCTATTTGAACCTTATCTTGCTTATTCATTTTTTTAATTATTTTTTATAGGTTTTCATATCAATAAAGTTTTAATTTGAATTCAAGTCATCTATAAATATACAAAAATATTAATGTATTTAAATATCAAAATGTTACACTAAAATTATGTAAGAATTATCTAACATTTCAAAAAGAGTTCAATATTATTCACATGGATCTATTAAGAATTTATTGAAATAATGTAATTATTAGAATATTTATTATAGATATGAAGTTCATGTTAGTGATATATTGCATTGCACTAGTTTAATTAACTAGTAAATTACTGAAATTATCAGAGTATTATTTCTGATTTTATTTATTATTGAAAGGCCTAATAAATATAAAGATATAATAGTAATTCCCTAGTATAACACAACCCTGAAAAACATATATTCTTTTCCTTATAATTTAAAGATCTAGCTATCAAATTAGGGAAAGAAGAAGAATACCATTTTTATTTTGATATAAGTGAAGGCACACAATATGGGCAAGGTTATTACAACCTAAAATAAACTTAACATAGTCAACAAAACATATTTCAATTGCTTGATAGTTCATAAGAATTAAACTTCATGGGTGCTAACATGTATGAAGTTGAATATGGCAGTTTGTAAATCATTCTATAATCATCACAGGTGTTAAGCATTATTTTCATTGTCACATTTTCATGATTGCCATTTTTTTACTAATAGGGTAGAAAACATTACTATATGAAGTACAATTAGCATAAAAAATGAGATAAAATTTTCAATTTTATGAGATTTATTTTTATTTGCTCAATTTAAATTATGATGTAAAGGTGATACAAAAGTGACATAAATAATACCACATTATACTGTGAAATATAAAGATTGTGTCAATAATAAAATGTTAGTTTTGAATTTAAAAAAATAAAAGTTAGCTTACTTAAATACATAACTCTCTCAAACCCTTTTATAAATAAAAACATAAGAAAATAAAATATTTTTTATGTGCAATGACATTAAAAAAAGCTACATAATAGTGAAAATAATTCAAAAGGCACAACTCACTAACACAATAGTGGTTGAGAAGACGATACAAAGTAGTCAAAGGGAGCCATGGCTTAGTCTTATGGGTACATACATGACAGTGCAATGAAAGATTTTGGGAACCTTGTTCATTTCCTCTCTACTAGATGTAATATTAACAAAGGTAAAGTAGTAGTATTTGATGTAGTAGTATTTGATGAAGATTATATGTTTCTAACATTTATTTCATGTTACCCATTAATTTTGTTTTGTTTTTTTTTTTCATTTCAATGATGTGCATTCTTTGTATTTCAAGAACAATGTTGTTGTTGGTAATAATTTTAATAAAGTGGACCATCTTGTAATCAAGTGAAGACCAATATTCCTTATAAATCAAATTTTATTTGGGATTTACAACTCAAAAATTAAATATTTAAATTTTAGAAAATGATTTATTATGTCTCAAATTTTTATTTCTAGGGGATTTAGTATCACTTTCCACTCTTTCAATAGTGTACTATCTCATAGGGAAATTCATCATTCCCATAATAGGTATGAAATAAATGATTTTTTTTTCAATCACACTGCACTAAGTTATAATTGTATTTTATTAATCGTAATGTGGTTGTAGGTTTTGTAGATAATTATTTGTATCATGCTATTTGAATTTCTTTATAGTAGAGCAAAACTCAATGTATTGATGATGGCAAGAAGAAAGAAGCAATTGTAGGATATAGGACAATAAAAATGATGATGGAAAAAAAGGAAGAAAATGAAGTAAATGTGGATAACCTGTAGAAGATGGTGTTGAAGATGGTAGTAAGAGTAATGAATTAGAAGAAAAGATCGCACATTTATATTTTATATTTTTTATTTTTTAAGTGATACAAACATAACATAAAAATGATAATTTTTATAAATTATATATTATATATATGTAAATAATTATATATAATTAATTAATTTTAGTATTTTATATGAATCAAATGCAACAAAGGTGGTACAAAAATAATATAAATATGGTACAAAAATTACGTAATGAAAAATATTTAATTGATTCATTTTTATACCACCTTTCTGCCATCATAAATGGTATAACACTATCACCCTCCCATGCTAATTTAATTATAAAAAAAAATTAAAAATTAAAAATTAAAATTATTTGTGTATCAGAATGGAATTACCTCGTGAGAAAGTCTATAAGGATATGGCTGCGAAATGAGGTGACCTGTTCATTAAGTCATTTTAGTGTATACGTCACAAATTGTATTGTGTTTATAGCTCATAACATCAATATCTTCTCAGCAAGCATATAAGCCTTGACTATGGAGGGAGTGATAATGATAAGTTTCACTCCAAAGGAGATTTATGAGACGTATTTCTACCCTTCTACTCTGTAGGCTGAAATTTATTACCAGGAAAAGAACCATGGTTTCGAGAGCTATTATTAAATTGGAAAAGATTTTATTAATTATCTTTGAGCTTATCGATGTTATCGGTTCCACCGTATACCTATTTTGTTGGTGGTACGACCCAATGGAAATTCTGTCGATTGCTGGTTTCCTGCAGCATAAGGAAAAATAATGTAAGAGTTCTATCGCTTCGTGCATCTTAAGTGTAAGAGTTCAATCGGATCACTCCCTTATTATTTGTCATTTACATCTTAATGAAATTTAATGTAATAATTAGTTCCGGATAAAAAATTCATTTTATTTTTCATTGTCAATTCCCTTTGTTTTTATAATTGAGCTTCGTAAGGTCTCTAGAAAACTATTATTACAAATATTTTAGTTCTCTTGACAAGCATACACAAGGTTTTCAGAGGATAATAGATTTTAAAAGTATTTAAAAGAAGTTTTTACAGAATTGCAAAACTCAATATATTTTCTGTTTTTTATAAGATTTTTTATTTTTATTTTATTTTAATTTGATATAAATTCGTATATAATTTTAAGAAACAAATAATAGAAAAATTTAGATTTATCTAATATCTTTTCGATAGTTTGAATAGTACGAAAGACGAGGTCAGGTTAAAATTTTATAATACATTTATGAAAAATTCTTCAAATGAAGATATTTTAGGATAATCTTATTGAACTTAAGTAGATTAGTATTAGAATAGGAAGTAGAACCAACTAACTATGGAGATTCTCTTACAAGACTTGTCACACATTCATAACAATTCTTATGTTGTGAATATTATACGAGTGAAACCAATAAAAAAGAATAGACCATTAAGACTTTTCAATGAGAAACTTTGAAGAATAACATAAACCTTAAAACTATACTAAATGTATAAGTAATATTATGTCTAATAATAATCAAATAGATACGACTCACTACTAACTATCTAAACATTATACCATCTATATTATCTAAATTATCATTTGTAAATAATTTCATCCATATTTTAACTAATATATAATAAGCTTGACATTCTCCCATTTTAAATCTACCAATAAATCATGTCCATAATTATATTAAGAGAATATTATCAGATTATCATTTTTCTATACTTATGTATTGAAACAAGAATGAAGCCACCTAAATAAGTTATCTCAAATACATTTATTAAAAATAAAATTGTATCTTCAATCAATATCACAAAATTACTTATGATTATTGAGTCATCCACATCAAGAACTGTAACTACAATTTCGTCATCAAAATAAAAATAATTTTTTAATCATATATTATTTTTTAATAAATCAAAAAGTTTTTTTTCCTTTGTTCTGTACAGCCATTTTTTACCATAAGTATATAGGTAGGTGAGTTTGCATATTGATTTGTGGGTCAAAACATAATATTCTATTCCAACATACTGTAAAAATTAATTCAAACATAAATCTTAAAATATATATATGATTTTAAAATAATTAGAAAAATATAAGTGTGCTAGGTTTTTATATAGATAATTTAAAAAATATATGTTGTATTAATATAAATAATTTAAATTTAAGTTATTTTGAGGAGAGATTGGATGTGTGTGTGTGTGATATTTTTATAGAGAAATTGTGGGATATACTATTATGGTTTTATCTTAAAAGTATTATAAAGTGTAAAAACAATCATTTTAAAATTTTAGAAAATCTGTTAGGCTTTGAAAAAGCACTTATATAACTTAATATTTGAATAAACACCAGTAGTTGTCAACGGGTAGGATATAACCAATTCCTTGCTTAAATGGATGAGTATTTAGAGTAATAGAATTTATTGTGCATTATTATATTTCATTGTTTCCTTTACTATAGCCCATTTTTTCACACATTTGAGTCCAAATTCATATTTTTCAAAAGATATTTAAATAAGACTACTACTTTTAGCATTGCTATTTCTAACACAAAAATTATCTATCACGACTTGTTTATCATTATCTTCACCTATTATTATATTTGCACTTGTTGGATAAAAATTTACATTTGATAATATTAATTAGTTAAATAAAAAGTACCAATAACAAATGAATTCATATTGTCTTTAAATTGTTTAGAACCCATTGAAATAAATCTTATTTTAGGAAATTTCTCATTGATGTCATCAACATAATGCTTATTATCTTCATCCTCTTTTGTAATGTTTTAACACACTCAAAATTAAATGTTTTGGCTTGCTCCGTTGGAACAAATTTCATGGGTCCTTATTTATTTTTTTAATTCTTAACCAACTGAGGTACTAGGTATGTTGAGGCTCAATCATTTAAAAAAATATAAAATACCTATTATTCCTTGGACATGTATAATTTTTTTTTTGTGGTACAAAAATTTCAAGCATTTATGTAAGGTATATGGTAGAACACACATATCATTAATACAAGGTTTTTAAATAAAAATATTTTTATTTATATAATTAGACATGCCATGGCACTCAATTTCTAATGTTTTTATCCAAATGATAAATTCAATGTCATTATACCAAGGATTCTTTATTTTGATTTTAAAATCCATGTATTCTCATAGTTGATCATTCTAAGGTCTCTCTACCAATATTTAATTGTAAGATAAAAATTTTACTATAAATGTTTAATCTCTCCTTTGCATTTCCATAAATAATTGTAGGAATGTAGTTAAGCCACATATTCTATTAGGGTAACACTAAATTATTATGGTGACAATGATTCTCCCTATGTGATTATGTTCTCACTCATGTCTTCCATCAATGACTACAACTTTCCACCTCCATATTCAAACCTGTAAGTCATGCAACTTACATTAATTTAACTTCAGTAAATAAATCATATATCACTAAAAACAAGGGCAAAAAGTGCCAAGTCCCTATGAGAAGTTGAGGTTAGGACATGAAAATACTTGATTATCAAATCACAATCATGTTTATCTATAAATTATTCACCCTTTTTATTTTTATAAAATCATTATTAAGTTGTGTCACTACACATTTTTTGCATTGCAAAACACACAACTCCATCCTCATTGTAAATAAAATGTAGAATTAATAGGTTCTACAATCAGAACTCTATTTTGATTTGAAAAATTGGCATGACTTATAATGTCACACATTTTAGCATAACTTGTTTATAGACCCTTATCTTGGTTTTGTTCCCACAAGACTAAGGGAAAGATAGATAAAGGAATTACATGGGAGATATTAAAAAAAAAAAGGTGAAAAGTACTAAGTATTCTAATTTTCAATTGAGTTATGCAAAAAGTGAGTTTTATCTAAGTTTCACTTAAGTTGAGACCTTTTGAGGGTCATAGGCACTTACATCCTAAAGTGATTTTATAAGGAAGCTTATAATATATATTTTAATTAAAATTAAAAAGGTAATTCTCCCTCTCTATTTTGTGTGCTGCAATTGGAGGAATAATATAAATGGAAAGGAAAGGCTCATTTGAAAAGGTTATGCATTTATGATATTTAAATTCATGTGAAAGTATGTTAAGATTGAAAAAGTGACTTGAGAAGAAAAACCTTCAAGTGCACCAAAGAGTTTGGGGATAAAGACCTCCATTCTTCTACCAAGGTAACTCTATTCAAGGGCTATAATTGTGCCTCAATTTCGCATAGTTGTATGAAAGTGGTTCTAAAGAGGTGTTTTTGGACACCATATTTAATGAAGAATTAATAAAAACCCTATAGAGAGTTTGAAATATATAAATTATGGATCAAAGATGAGGATGATATCAGTGGAAGAGCTTGATCTAGTTTGGAGGCCATCCCAAGGGTGGATACTTACTTTGGAAGGGTGGTGACCCCTCTCAAAAGGGTAAATTTATCTTTAAAACTCTCTTCTAGGGTAAAAGGTAATTTTAATATTTTATTGTAGCATTGGTGAGTTATTTTTGGTGCAATTTTCATAGTTGAAGGGCCATTTTGTGCCCTAAGAAAATTCAAAATCTATTATATTATTTTAGTAGTAAATTAGGGTTTTGAGAATTTAAGGATAACTTTTGGTGGGCTTCCCATGATGTAAAAATTATGATTCTAATTTTGTTTGATAAATTCTATTTTTGTGATCATTTTGAGCTATCATTTGACCTAAAATTCCAAGTATTGTGGAAGTTGTGAATTTATAAAATTCTACCATAATTTTATAATAACAAATTTTAGAATTTGAAGTTTTGACTTTTGAAAAATATTGAAAAATCTTGGAAAATATTGACTCAAAGTTTAAAACTTTGAATTCTAAAATTTATTATGGAAAAATTACAATAGAATTTCATAAATTCACATCTTTCAAAATACTTCAAATTTTAGGGCAAATGATAGCTCAAAATGATCACAAAAATAGTATATAAAAAAAAATTAGAATCATAATTTTCCCATTGTGGGAATCCCACCAAAAGCTATCCTAAAATTTTCAAAACCCTAGTTCACTGTTGAAATAATATAATAAATTATGAATAAGGGCACAGAACAACCCTCTAGCTCTATAAATTACACCAAAAATAACTAGCCAATACTAGAATAAAATATTAAAATTACCTTTGACCCTAGAAGAGCATTCTAAAAACAAATATGCCCTTGTGAGAGGGGTCACCACACTCCCAAAGTAAGTTACCACCGTTGGGGATGGACTCCAAACTCGATCAAGCTCCTTCATTGGGATCGACCTCCTCTTTGACATGTAATATATGCATTTCTAACTCTTTGAAGGGTTTGTAATAATTCCTTGTTGGATGTAGTATCCAAAGACACATTTATAGATACACTTACATACAACTATGCAAAATTGAGGCACAATTATAACCATTGAATAAAGCTACCCTGTTATAATAATGAAGGTTTTTATCCCTAAATTCCTTGGTGCACTTGAAGGTTTTCATCCTCAATTCACTTGTTCAAGCTTGACATACTTTCAAAATAATTTAAATATAAAAACTACATAACCTTTTCAAATGAGCCTTCCCTTTATTTTTATATTCTTCCTCTAATAGTGGCACCCAAAATAGTGAGGGAGAGTTGCCTTTTTCATTTTAATAAAATTAAATATTATAATCTTCCTTATAAAATTAGTTTTACTACTTAAGTGCCTATGACCCTCAAAAGATCCCAACTTAAGTGAAAATTAGATAAAAAATACTTTTTTCATAACTCAGTTGAAAATTAGAATACTTAGTAATTTTCACATTTTTCTCTTTGAATAGCTCCCACATAGTTCCCTTATCTTTCTTTCCCTTAGTCTTATGGGAAAAAAACCAAGCTAAGGATCTATAAGCAAGTAATGCTAAAAATGGGGACATTATAGGCCATACCAATTTTTTAAATCATAATATAGTTCTAATTATATAACCTATTAAGTCTATATTTATTTTACAATGAGGATGGATTTGTGTGTTTTTCAATGCAAAGAATGTGTAGTGACACAAGTTAATAATGACTATTTACAAATATAAAGGGGGAATAATTTATAGATAAACATGATTATGATTTGATAAGTATTTTCATGTCCTAACCTCTACTTCTCATAGGGACTTGGCACTTTGTGCCCTTATTTTTATTGGCATTCTATTTATTCAGTGAAGTTGAAGTGATATACATTGCATGACTTGCAGGGTTGAATATGGAGGTGGGAAGTTGTAGTCATCGATGGTAGACATGAGTGAGAACATAATCATGTAGGGAGAATCCCTATGACCAAATTTTTTTAGTGTTACCTATTGTCACTTAGGTTTTCACCCTTTGAGGAGATGTCTCAACTCTCCTCATCCTAGTGACACAATTAAAACATCTATAGGCTTGTAAGTGGCCTATGAATGATGTGGATCTCTAGATAGGGCTAGCTCCTTTGATATGCCACTTTAGATCACTACTACACCTAGAATTTAGGGGTAAATGTACAAAGAAAACTAAAAGAAAACTATCCTAAGGGAGGTCATACACCAAATAAGTTGATGACTTCCAACCAGCTACATGTTACACATGAAATCAAGAGACTAACCAAACATACACTTCTCTAATCTACAACTTCTCAAATCAGTATTACATTATGAGGTTATGGATGAATGTTTAGGCTAGGAGGAGTATACAAGAGGCCTTGAATGGAACTAGTGAATAGACTAACTCACTCAACCTTGACACTTCTTAGAACACTTCACATGCCCTGGAAGAATAATCTTTCTAACTACAAATAGGTGAGATAATGAAACAACAATGCCAAGGAAACAAGTCATCACTTAAGCAAAATCAATTATCCAAGTGAACACACTATGAAAAATCATGGAAGAGGTAAAAATTAGTATTTTTATTGATCAAATGCTATGTAAATGAGCAAGGCTTTGGGATACTCAATTGGATCATATGTTACAAATGCCAAAATGGCTAGTTCTTATAGAACTTGAGAGAGAGGGGAGAAGAGATAAGTCTAAAGGTCACAAGGGAAATTTTCTAGATGAGAAAAGGAGTTAAAAATTTATGAGAAGTAGATGTGAAATGAACCATGTGATTTTAGGAATCCCAAGTGTCATCTCAAGTCATAAAACTCATGAAAAGTGGCATAGGAGTTGTCAATTTGGCTCAGAAACCTGTCTTCATCATTTGACCCTGTTCAAACATCCAAAAAATTATTATGGATAGGTATGATGATTGGAATGAGAGGTAATAATTTTATACATGCCTCTCTATGCATTAGTCATCTATAATCATTTGGAAATGAGCCATCATCATCTGCAGTCTAAGAAACTCCTCTTTCACACACCTTGCACACTTGACTTCAAAAAAGGCATCATTTACTCATAAAAATAAATAAAATAGATTGAATGACATTTTTAAATATCTTCCATTTCCTTAGAGGAATTTGTCATAGCTTAGAATTAGCTCACTTGAAGTTTTCCACCCTTCTCAGGAGCTTGCTTACTATCCCAGTTTTGACTGGTTGAGATGAGAGCTATTATTTGAAAACTTAAGAGTTTTTGTGAATAAATAAATTACCATATTTAGTTATTAAAATTCCTAATATTCCCCTCAAAATTGATTTAATCTCTTGAATGTTCCTAGAACCTGCACAATGTATAAAATAGTCAATAAAACCTAGTTTGTACCTTGTCCATACAAATTTAGTATAGTCTAATAGGATGGGGAGGAGATTGAATGAGTTATCTAAAATTCTTGATAAATTTCATATTCAAAATTTTCTATTATAATAGCTTTCCAACCTTATTTTATCCATCGGGTCAATAACTAGGGTTTAAGCCTGTTTTGACCTCTTAAGCTTTATTCATAAAAGTTAGAAGTTAGAACTGAAAAAAATTACAAAAAATCAAATTTTAGGACATCCATAAACTTCCCTAAGCTTCTTATATGTCTATGAAATGTGGCAAGGGAGATATGAGCATTTCAACTTGGCTTATCGAGCGTGTCTTCTCCATTCCCTACATGCTTGAAGTTGTTTTGAGACAAAAAATGAACTCGTTGTGATTCATATGAATTATAATGGATTATAAACATAAAAATACATCATATAAACATGATTAAATAGGGCATAAATGACACTATAGGCTGGAAGTGAAGTTGGACCCCCCATTAGGCTCTACGCCTCAAACAATCCTGCATGCATACTTGGCACTCCAAACCATTTTGTTTGGTTTCATTATTTTGTGCTTAGTTTTAAATGTTTATTTATATGTATTAAAACTAAAAAAATATCCCTAAAATATACAAATATACCATGTTCCACCCTTTGTCACCTTTTCCTCAAAACTATAAGTTTCATGCACAAAGGGAGTGCCCTCTGTCTAAGACAAAACATAGGGCACTCCCCAATTTCCATATAAAATGGTGATTATTTGAGAAGGTTTTATAGGTATTAAAATTTTTATGTAAAATATTTGGGTCCTTGATAACATCAGTTGACCTTTTAACTTTTCAAAGACCTAAGACAGATTAGTGTAGAGACAGACTGTGCATGATCTGGAATGTAGACTATGTTTTTTGCTTGTTTTATCCCTCTCTCTATTAAATATACATTAATATAGTGTCATTAGGATATTATTATCATATTTAATCTGTTATAGTCTTCATTAATCACTTAAAACATTCATATACTCCTGCACACACACCTTAAATCTCAAACAATATGCATTTCCTGATTATGTTTCCTTCAATTTACTATACCTATAGGTGTTTTTTTGTATGAATTAGACATTTTTTATAGTGCACGGGTCATCTTAAAACCATTAAATATCCTTTACCAATTATTTTTACTTGTTCACTCATGCTTGGACTATATAGACTTTAAGTATCCCAATCTATTTGCTCATTGCCTACTTACTACTATAGCTGTATAGATTAGGCCTTGAAACATTGAGACAAACCTATTGAGACATTTATATGGTCATTTATAATCTTTTTTAGACCTATGTTCTCCCTGTATAGGATCAAACATCACTTAGACACCATATTTTGCTCACTGTTTACTTACTGAGTTGCAAGTGAGTATTTTGAATGCTACGACTCCTATAGGTGGTCATGGGAGATGGAGTATATAATTAAAAACTTATATAAATGACCCTTGGCTCAAGAAAACTATCTAATCATAGAGGCATGCTTTGGTTATTCCATCTCAAACCTTCATCTTGGATTATGTGCTACCTTATTTGAAGTTGTAGGTGTGTATCTCCTTATGAAGGGGTACTTGTAGGTGACTTTTGAGAGAAAAACCCTTTCTATCAAATTAATTGAATAAATTCTAAAATAAAAATATTTTTTTAACCATATATACAAATCAAACATGAATACACAGTCTAGTACCAACTTTAAAAACAAAGGTTTCTCAAACTCAAAATATCTTATATGATATTGTAGGAATTTAGTGTTTTTGTACGCAACTTTTAGTCTTCAAAATTCCAACCTCCATTAGTGTTATACCTTCCATATTTTTTGGATTCCTTATTATTTATAGAGGGTTCATAGTGTATCTATCTATATGTTTTAAAAATATTTGTAAACATGTTGTAAGCTATCGACAAAACACCCCTGGTCCTCTGTTTTAACATTTTAGGGATTTGATTCTTGAATATTGTCACTTGACCTTAGAAGGTGATCTACATTTGAATTTTCCAAACTAGGTTCCCACATGATCCTTCCATGATTTTAAACTAATTACATAAATTCAATAATAGTTTTAACACATGATTCATCACTCCATATGACCCCTCAGCTCTCTGTTAAGGTCACTTGTAAGTGGACACTCCACTATGCAGGTAGTGAGAATGAAAATTGTAGGCAGTGAGCAGGCTATACATGTTTGTGATTAATCCTAGGAATATTTAATATTTATCAATGTAATATTATCATTCAAAATGGATTTTTAGAAGCTATAAATTCTTTTATTCCAATATGGCATCATTCTGAATACCTATAGATGCATGGTGAGTTGCATACAGGCAGTGAGTATGAGACAATCAATATACCTCACAAGGACATGCCTTGTTAACAAAATAATATTTAATAATGATGTTAAAATGAAACATAACGATATTTAAAAGTCTAAAATAATCTTTCACATTCCATTTCAACATTTGGACCCTTCTTTCATCGCACCTAGCTGACTGTGTATGACAATCATAGGGTAGATTGGTTTTATGTGTGGTTGTGACTATAAATTCAAGGACAATGTTACTTTGGAGAATAATTTTTAAAATTTATGGAATTTATAGATAATTTAAAACATTTAAATGGACATAACATAACCCCCTAAATCCATTGTCAAAACCTAAAGATCCTAAAAATGGTGAAAAACTGCGTGTAACATAGGAAGGTGTATCCTCTTACAACATGAGATGATTTGCATATACAAGAACATTAAAAAAATAAAAAAATCATGTAAATAATTTTATTATGGATTAAAAATCATCTGAAACCAATCTCAACAAGTGAATTTTATGAACTTGTCCAAACTAAGGCAAAACCTATAGGGTGCATAGATTGGTAAGCAAAAAAACATAGTCAACTTCATGAGGATGATTCATAAATCATAGGAAATCATTATTATAATTCATATTATGTAAATTAATATTTATAATTTTAATTTCACCTCCCAAATGTTTTTAACCTAAAATTTTTCCAACTATTCATACCAAGCATAAACCCGCTGATTGGTCCTATGTGTCTAAAAGGGTGAAAAAGGAGTAGGATGGTTTTATCCCAATTTTGACACTTATATATTAATTAAAGCATGGAAATTTATATGATGAATCTGAATAGTCATCTTATGACCTTATGTGGCACACTTCCCCATGGGTCGTACAAGTGCCAAAATCTTCTCTTTTCCCAAGAAAATTGCTCTTCCTTGTGAAGAACCTACCAATTTTAGTTATGAACAATTTATTAAGGCATAATATGATTTTTTTAATTTTAAATAACCCTTAATGCACCTTAAAAATTCCATATGAGGCCGTACAACTCATTTAATACCCTATTTTGACCTCAAAATGACTCAAAATGATGTAAAGATTAAAATGACTAATGACTAAGACTAATATAACATGAAATCACATTAAATGACCTATAATACACCTTGTTAAAACATATATGAGACCCATAAACATATAAAAATTAATTTTTTACCTATAGGGGTCCTAATTTGACATGTAGGGTCAAATTTGGTCAACAAATTAGTGACTCATAGGGGTAGTATGTCTATTATACGAACTAGACCAGTAGCCTTATTAGTCCATTTGGCTTAGGGAGTCATATGAAGTATGAAACAAAATAAGGATACCTTTGAACATAGGATTTGATCAAGACAAAACCACTTGATTACCTCAAACACATAAAATAAAGGACACATGCCAAAAAAAGAAAACACACTAATAAGACACACACATGTGATCAAAGAACTTAGGAAAAATAGGAAAAAAAATTATATACAACTAACAATTAAGCATACCTCTCTTTAAAATGTCAAAAAGAAATTTTCTTGCATCTCCTTCTTCATGAGATGAATCATGGTGCCAAGCATGTTACTCTTTGGATTGAACACTTGATGGATCAGACCTATTCCTTGGCACTTCACTTGTTATTCTCTCAAGTAGATCATATTTAAATATGTCTCCAATGTAAATTTATTCCTCTTGGCCTTATACACATACCTCATGTTGTTGCCCACTCTTCATCTCATGATTAACTTGCATCTTCTTTGTAGGCATGGCTTCAAGAGGAGTAGTTTTATGTTCTTTGGAAGATTCAGGCTAATAGAATCTTGTTTTGACCTCTAAAGGCTAATGTGAACTTTTATCTTGCTCATCTATGAGATTTTGAAAAATGTCATCTTGCTTACCATCACTTGCAATAATCTCTAAGCAAGTTGTAGACCCCTTGAGAGATTCAAACTCATTGCAAATGTTTTAAAATTACTACCACAAGTCCTTATCTTCTCTTTGATCAGCATCATGAAGGGTAAAAACAAGATAATCTCATTCATCCTCTTTTTTATAATCCAAAATAACTTCACCCAAGACTTCTTCTTTTACACAAGGAATTCATTCTTCATTATCAACCAAATAAGAAGACTTAACACAATGAATCACCTCTTCTTCAGAACTTAGGACCTCTTGAGGGCCTTTAATTTATATCTCAGCTATCATAATCTGAATTTGCTTCTCAAGGGATGCAATATATTCCATATCCTTCTCCTTTTTGGTGATGCCAATACTCAAAATCTTGTAATCATGTGACTTAGCCCAATGAGGCTTTCAAGGAGTTGAATTCTATTCAAGCAAGAGTTTTGAATTTTACTCAACCAAATACTCCTCTTTATGTTCCAATAAAATAGGTCCATTAAGGCAAAGGGTGATGGTGTGAGGACAAGATGAACTAGTTGGTGGATGTGGAACATAAGACTCAAAATCATGCTAAGAATGAAAAGTAAGAGATTCATTTGGGTGTTCTTGAGGAAGGGGAGGTAGACCTTGGGATAAAATAGATTGGTTTTCTTCCTTCCATTTGATAATGAATTCATTAACATCTGATTTATATTGAGGACTATCTTGAGGGAGGTTAGATGGGGTGTGTTTAGGCATAGAATCTTCTTTTGGGTCGAAACCTTCCATCACACCTTGAATTAGCAATTTCATCCTTGACTCTAACTCTTCAATTTACTTGGATAAGATCTCTTGGAAAATTATTTCTTGAAGTTCAAAGGAATATTGATGAGGATGAGGAGTACAAGAGGGTTGAAATGGAAGACAAGGAGTCTCTTGAGTAAGGGTGGGAGGAGTTTTCATAGGATCAAGTTTTTTTCAACTTCACACTCTTTATCTAGGCTTTTCTCCTCTTTCTTTTCTCATATATCTACTATCTTATTCCATCTTAGGATGTTAGTATTCGGAGTCTCTTCTTGAGATATTTATGAACTTTGAGGAGTGGATGAAGTGTTCAAAAAACTTCAGATCTCCTTAGGTTTGGATTCTCCACCTTGTCTCCAACTTGGAGTCTCATATCTAGAGGTCACTTCTTGAGTTGGGGATGTAATTGGAGAGGGAAATAAGAGCTTAGATTCCACTTATTTTTTTGATGACATGGACTGTTGCATATACATATTATCCAACTCAATATGCCTATAAATATTTAATTCAAAAATAAGGTTTCTCTTTTCAACTCTCTCTTACAATTGATTGGAAAAAGGATGACTTTGATAAGCTTCACTGGGTTCATGGGTGGGAACTATGTAGAACTGATATCAATCTTGTGGAAGTGGATATGAAGGATGATAGGTTTGGTGAGGCTAATTCTCTTGAATTTTTATCCTATCTTCTAAAGATGAAACTAGGCCACTCACATCTAGCATCTCACTTGTGATCCTTTGCCAATTAGCTCTCTCAATAGGTGCCCACTCTCTTTTGACCAGATCTAATGCATCTCTCAGATTACGAATGAAATGACTAGGAATCTCTAGACCATATCCTCTTTCTATGTCAAGATCTAACATATAATTCTCATAGGCCAAGAGTGTTTTCTTTAAGGTGGAAATGGATAGACTTGAGAAGTGGCTAAGTTGACTAGGAGGAGCAAGACATTAAGAAGGTTGGCTATAGGACTGATACACTTAATGAATGGGTTGATACACTTCATGACAAGGCTGATAGGGGATGCCATAGGCTTGAAATGTCTCATCAACTTGTGTAAAATAGTACTCAACACCAAGGTCAACCATGAAACTTCATTGGGAAGCAAGAACACAAGGAATGATCATCAACAATATTTAAAAGGAATATTTAGGTTTCTTGACCAGCTGGTGTAACTTCAAAGTCACCATTGATGCTTGGATAGATACCTCCAAAGGATAATTGTTTGGAGGAAACACTAAAAACATTTCAACCTCTTGGACTAAGAGTCCCTCTGAACATGCCAAAAACTATTGTCACTTGGATATGCATCCTTTGAGGAGATGTCTTAGCTCTCTTATTCCAAGTGGCACAACTGAAACACCTCTAGCCTATGAATGAGGTGAATCTCTAGATAGGGCTAGCTCCCTTGATGTACCACTTTGGATCACCACTAAACCTAAACTTTGGGTAGGGGGAAGAAAGAGAGAAAAATGAAAAAAAAAATTATAAGGGAGGTGATACACCAGATAAGTTGATGAATTCCAATCAGTTGCATGTTACACATGAAACCAAGAGACTAATAAAACATACACTTCTCAATCTATATCTTCTCACATCAATATTACATTATGAGGTTATGGATGACTGTTTAGGCTAGGAGGACTAGAGAAGAGGCCTTGAATGGCACTAGTGAATAAACTAATTCACTCAACCTTGACACTTTCTAGAACACTTCACATGTCCTGCAAGAAGAAGCTTTCCGATTGTAAATAGGTGAGAGAATGAAACAACAATGCTAAGGAAACAACAAGTCATCACTTAAGAAAAATCAATCATCCAAGTGAACACACTATGAAAAGTCATGGAAGAGGTAAACATTAGTAGTCTTATTGATCAAATGGTATGAAAATGAGTATGGCTTCACCATACTTAGGAGACTCCATTGTGCAGGCAGTGAGGATGAAAATTGTAGGCAATGAGCAGGATATACATGTTTGTGATTAATCATATGCATCTTAAATTTTTATCAATGTAATATTAGAATTCCCAATGGATTTGGGGAAATTGTCAAGGATTTTGTTTCAATATGATATCATCCTGATTACCTATAGATTCATGGTAAGCTACATACAGGCAGTGAGTATGAGACAATCAATAAACCTCACAAGGACATGCCTTAATAACCAAATGATATCTCCTCATTATGTTACAAGAAACATCAATATGTTTAAAAATTTTAAACAATATCTCACTCTCCATTTTGACATTTGGACCATTCTTTCATGGCACCTAGCTAATTGTGTATGACAATCATAGGGTAGATTCATTGTATGTGTGGTTGTGACTAAAAATTCAAGGACAATGTTGATTTGAAGGATAATATTTAAAAGTGAATGAATTTATAGAGCATTTAAAACATGTAAATGGACCTAACACAACCCCCTGAAGCCATTGTCAAAACCTAAATATCTTGAAAATGATGAAGAACTACTTGTAACATAAGAAGGCGTATCCTCTTGAAACATGAGATGATTTGCATATCCAAACACCTTAAAACACTAAAAAAAGAATGAAAATAATTTTATGATGGATTCAACATCATATGGAACTAATCTCAGCAAATAATTGTATGGACTTGTCCAAACCAAAGGCATAACCTATATGGTGCACAGATTGGCAAGTAGAAAAACATAGTCAACTTCATGATAAAGCACAGGCCACCATTATTCAAAAAAATATTATTTTAATGAATCTCTCTGAGTTTAATTTCACATGAAAAAGATATTTGACCTTAAATTTCTCCAACTGTCCATACCAAGCATAAACCTACTGATTGGTCCTATGTGTCTAGAAGGGTGAAAAAGGAGCATAACAATTTTAACCAAATTTTGACACTTCCAGAGTACTTAAAGCATGGAAATAGATTTGAGGAAGTTGAAGAGTCATCTCATGAACTTATCTCACATGGCACACTTCCCCATGGGCTGTACAAGTGCCAAACTCTTTTCTTTTCCCAAAAAATGCTCTTTCTTTTTAAAAACCTAAAAATTTAAGTTATAAATAGTTAATTAAGGTATAATAGGACATATTTCATGTGACATCATACTTATTACACCTTCACACTTCCCTAGGAGGTGGTACATCTCATATAATGCCCTATTTTGACCTCAAAATGACTGAAAATGATATAAGGACTAAAATGACTAATGGTCAAGGCTAATATAACATGAAATCACACTAAATGGCCTATAATAAGTGTTGCACTGATGACATCAATGAGAAGTTATATAAAATATGATTTACTTCAATAGGTTCTAAATAATTTAAAGATAATCTAAATTTATTCAGTATTGGTACTCATGACAGATAATTTTTGTCTCAGAAATAGTAATGCTAAAAGTGGTAGTCTTAGTTAAACATCCTAAAAAAAATATAAATTTGGACTCAAATGTGTGAACAATGGGCTATGGTAAAGGAAACGATGAAATATAACAATGCACAATAGATTTCATTATTCTAAATACTCATCCATTTAAGCAAGGAATTGGTTATATCCTTCCCATTGATAAGTATCGGTGTTTATTCAAATATTGAGATGTATAAGTGCTTTTTCAATGTCCAACACATTTTCTAAAATTTTAAAATGATTGTATTTACATTTTGTAACATTTTGAGAGTAAAAACGTAATAGTGTGTCTCACATTTTTCCATAAAAATACCACATACAAATCCAATCTCTATTCAAAATAACTTAAATTTAAATGATTTATATTGATACAACATATATTTTTTAAATTATTTATATAAAGATATAACACATTTATATTCTTCTAATTATTAAAAAATTATGTATTTTTTAAGATTTATGTTTGAATTAATTTTTACAACATTTTTTATCTACCCCTTTGAGATATAATATTATGTTTTGACCCTCAAATCAAAATGCAAATTCACCTAACTATACACTTAGGTAAAAAATGGATCCAAAGGAAAAAAATATTTTGAGTTACTAAAATGGAATACATGATTAAAATTTTATATTTGGAAGTCATTTCAAAATTATGGTACAAACCAAGCTATTTGAAGAGTCTCTACAAGAAAATGAATGTTTGATTTAGTGATGTATCAGTGTACTTGAAACAAAAAAGTATTGTAATAAGCTTGTCTAACCACAATCTATGTGAGAAATTTTGATGATGGAATTGTAGTTACAATTCTCTATGTGGATGACTCAATAATCATAATTAATTGTGTGATCTTGATTGATTGAAGATACAATTTTATTATATGTGAAATTTTTTAATGATGGAATTGCAGTTATAGTTCTTTATGTGGATGACTCAATAATCAGAAGTAATTGTGTGATTTTGATTGAATATACAATTTTATTTGTAAGAAATGTATTTCAAATAACTTATTTAAATGGTTCATTCTTGTTTCAGTATAAAAGTATAGAAAAATGATGATATGATACTATTCCTTCAATATAATTATGGACATGAATTATTGGTAGATTTAAATGGAAGAATGTCAAGCTTATTATATACTAGTAAAAATATGAATTAAATTATTTACAAATGATAATTTAGATAATATAAATGGTGTAATATTTAGATAGTTAGTAAGGAGTCATATCTATTTGATTATAACTAGATATTATATTACATATACACTTAGTATAGTTTCAAGGTTTATGTCTTCCTCAAAGTTTCTCATTCAAAAGTGTTAATAGTCCATTCTTTTTTATTAGTTTCACCCACATAATATTCACAACATGAAAACTGTTACTAATGTGGGACAAATCTTGTTAGAGAATTTTCATAGTTAGTTGGTTCTACTTCCTATTCTAATATTAATCTACTTAAATTCAATAAGGTTATCTTAAAATATCTTCGTTTGAAGAATTTTTCATAAATGAATCATTAAATTTTAACCCAACCTCCTTTTAAACACTGTTCAAACTATTGAAAATATATTAGATAGATCTAAACTTTTCTATTATTTGTTTCCCATAATTATATATAAATTTATAACAGTTTAAAATAAAAAAATAAATCTTATAGAAAATTAAAAATACTTTAAAATTTTCATTTATGTAAAAAAAAATTAACTACTTTTAATATCTATTATCCTTGGAAAGCTTGTCAAGAGAACTTAAATATTTGCAATAATAGTTTTCTAAAGAGACCTTAGGAAGCTCAATTATAAAAACAAAAATATTTGACAATGAAAAATAAATAGAATTTTTTATCCGGAACTAATTATTACATTATTTTTCCCTAAGATGTAAATTGAGAAATAATAAGGGAGTGATTCGATTGAACTCCTACACTTACGATGCACCAAGGGATTGAACTCTTGCATTATTTTTCCTTATGCTGGAGGAAACCCGCAATCGACAGAATTTCCATTGGGTTGTACCACCAACAAAATAGTTATACGGTGGAACCGATAACATCGATAATCTCAAAGATAATTAATAAAATCTATTCCAATTTAATAATAGCTCTCCAAACCATGGTTCTTTTCCTGGTAATAAATTTCAGCCTACAGAGTAGAAGGGTAGAAATAAATCTCATAATTCTCCTTCGGAGTGAAACTTGTCATTATCACTCCCTTGACAGCAGACCTAATAGTTAAAATTTTCTATTCGTTTATATGAAGATACTCAAGGTTTACATGCTTGCTGAGAAGATAATGATGTTATGAGCTTTAAACACAATACAATTTGTGACGTATACACTAGAATGACTCAATGAACAGGTCAACTCATTTCGTAGCCATATACGTTTAAACTTTCTCACGAGGTAATTCAATTCTGCTTCGCCTTTTTTTTTTTTTTTTTTTAAAATGTAGTAGTAGCATGGGAGGGTGATATAGTTAGATCATTTATGATGGCATAAAGGTGGTATAAAAATGAATTAATTAAATATTTTTTATTACATAATTTTTGTGTCATATTTGCGTTATTTTGTACCACTTTTATTGTATTTGATTATATATATAACATAATTTTTGTGTCATGTTTGTGTTATTTTAAAAAATAAAATAAAAAATATATAGGTGTAAACTTTTCTTCTAAGTCATTATTCTCATTACCATCTCTAACATCATTTATATGTCATTCACATTTATTCCATCTTCTTCCTTTTTTTTCCTTCATCATTCTTGTTGCCCTATATCCTACAATTTCTTCTTTCTTCTTGCCATCATCAATGCATTTAGCATTGCTCTCTATAAATAAATTAAGACGGCATGATACAAATAACTATCTACAAAACCTACAACCACATTACAATTAACAAAATACAATTATAACATAGTGCAATGTGATTTAAAAAAATCATTTATTTCATACATATTTTGGGAATGATGAATTTTCCTATGAGATGGGACATTATTGAAAGAGTGGAAAGTGGCACTAAATCCCTTAGAAATAAAGAATTGAGACACAATAAGTCATTTATTAAAATTTAAATATTTAATTTTTCAATTGTAAATCTCAAGCACAAATAAAGTTTGATTTATAAAGAATATAGGTCCTCATCTAATTACAAGATAGTTCATTTTATTAAAATTATTACCAACAACATTATTCTTCAAATACAAAAAATGCACATCATTGAAAGATAAAAACAAAACAAAAATAATAGATAACATGAAATAAATGTGTAGAAATATGTAATGTTCATATAATACTACTACTTTACCTTTGCTAATATTACATCTACTAAAGAGGGAATGAACAAGGTTCCCAAAATATTTCACCGCCCTATCATGTATGTACCCATAAAACTAAGGCATGACTTCCTTTGTCTACTTTGTATAGTCTTCTCAACCACTATTGTGTTAGTAAGTTGTGCCTTTTGAATTATTTTCACCATTATGTGACCTTTGTTAATGTTATTGTGTATTAAAAAAAAATAAAAAAAATCTTATACTTTTATTTATAAAAGGGTTTGAGAGAGTTGTCTAGTTAAGTAAATAAATATTACTTTTTAAAATTCAAATCAGCATTTTAAAGATTGACGCAATTTTCAAATTTCATAATGTAATGTAATATTATTTGTATTATTTTTTTTATCACTTTTACATCACAATTTAAATTGAGTAGATAAAAATAAATTTCAAAAAAATGAAAAATTTATCCCAGTTTTTATGTTAATTGCACTTCATATAGTAATATGTTCTACCTTATTAATAAAAAAATGGAAATCATAAAAATGTGACAATGGGAAACAATGCTCAACACTTGTGATGATCAAAGAATGATTTACAAACTACCACATTCAGCTTTGTACATGTTAGCACCCATGAAGTTTAATTTCTATGAACTATCAAGCATTTGAAATATATTTTGATGACCGTGTTAAATTTATTCTAGGTTGTAATAACCTTGCCCCATATTTTGTGTCTTCATTTATATCAAAAGAAAAATGATCATGTTCTTCTTTCTCTAATTTGGTAGCTAGAGCTTTAAATTATAAAGAAAAGAATATATGGTTTTCAGGGTTGTATTATACTAGGGAATTATTATGATATCTTTATATTTATTAGGCCTCTCAATATTGAATAAAATCAGAAATAATATTATGATAATTGAGTAATTTACGAATTAAGTAAACTAATGCAATGTAATGTATCACTAACATGAATTTCATTTATATAATAAATATTCAAATAATTACATTATTTCCATAATTTCCTAATAAATCCACATGAATAATATTGTACTCTTTTTGAAATGTTAGATAATTCTTAGATGATTTTAGTGTAGAATTTCCATGTTTAAATATATTAATATTCTTGTATATTGATAAATGATTTGAAGTCAAATTACAACCTAATTGATGTTAAAATATACACTAAATAATCAAAAAGTTAAATATAATGGATAAAGTTCAAATAGGATAAAACATAAAAAATCCTAAAAGTTCCATATTAAAACTCTTCACTATACACATATTTAGAACATAATTATATGATTTGAAAAAATGTGGAACTTATTATCATAATTCATACCAAAAAAATTGGAATGTGATCAAATGTAAAGAACACAATTATATTGATAAATGAGGTGGTCACTTTTGTTTGTTTGCCTTCTTAATTTTACAACTAAAAACATCATAAAAATTAACATTTATATAATTTATACAATCTTGTATAAATATTATAATATTTATCTATTGTATATTATATTTCTCTCATAAAAATATTAATATTCTAAGATATAATTATAATTATTATCATTATTATTTTATAATAATATTTATATACTATATAATATAAAAATATGCTGCTGCTACTACTAATATTATTAAATATTATTATCTTGTATTATTATTTAATATATTTCAATATTATAAATGTAATGTAATATTAATACAAAACATAGAAAAGACTATTACGGGATACAAAATTTTAAATGACGCCACCTTTTACACTTTGCATGTCTAAAGCTGCCATTACAAGGCCCGCTATGGACATGTGTACCATAAACCCACCGTTTACTTCAACGCCTTTCACACTAATGAGATCAAGAAAAATGGTGGGAAGGAGAACCAGAAGTGAAGTGTTCGACCGAGATCTGCAACGTCTTGCTAAGCAACTGCGACATTGGTCACTGCGGTAATATTAATCCCTTCTTTTTACTCCATATGTTTTATTTTAGTTTATAACCTAACTTTATGCTTTTGAAATTTAAAAATCTAATATTTCTTGCCTCGTTCCAGATATTTCTATGCCCCATCATGAAGCCGCAGCTTCTGAGAGCGGAACAGCATAAACCAGATTGGACATGAATTCCAGGTTGGTAAAAGGAAAGTTCCGACAGAAGCTCAAGAAAGGAAGGTATGTGTTGTTCATAATACCTAGCATCCATAATTTGTCTCACAATGCTCGATCTACCGAGGTAAAAGAAATGAGGAAAATGGCCAAAGCACCATTTGTCTTTGATTTCTTGGTGGTGTTTCAATGCTTCTTCAGCTGATTTCACACGGCGTGTGGTGCACCAGAGGCATTTCTCCCTCTGTGTATATGAACATCTTGAACCTCCTCACCATTTCCGTATAACTCCTACAGAGAATCATTGCTTCTCAATTTAAGCCATACATGCAAATTATTAGTGCTAGTAGGATTCAAACTCCTACCACTGAAATGTGAACGTATTTCTGTAGATTACACCATGCAGAATATAGCCCGATGAGTTCGCATCTGCATTAGGAAAGTGCCCAGCTCTGTATAGCAGCCCGTGCTCGTTCAGCTTCATTTCCACCCTCGGAATGACTCGACTTCTCGCTTTCGCCTGTCATTTAATTCAAACGGTTAATTTTATGTCATCCATTAATTTATACTTTTGTTTTTATTTAAAACTAATGATCTGACTCAGCTATGTCGTAGCTCTGTGAATAAATAAATCATAGATCTGTATTATATCTTCAGCCGCGAATGGGGAGGGGCCTGCGACTTGAAAGAAACCGCTGTGTTTGGCCGAAAATGTTTCCAGAACTACCACAAGACGTCCATTTTGAATGGAGAAAACAACAGATTCATTTTTTTTTCTCTTGTGAGACGAATCTCGGGGTTTCGCCCCACCGTATAGCCTCCGACTAACTAAAATATATATGTTGGAGTAAGGTTTTTCCAAAATGAGCACCTTTTAGTAAGGTTTTTCCAAAATGAGCACCTTTTAGTCTACTACCAGTTATTATAAGTGTGAAAGCCTACAAGGGAGGAAAATTATGTAGCCTGCATGAAAACCAATCAATTATATTATACATATATTCCAAAAAAAATATTGTTTTGAATTTTAATATAGGATTATTATATTCTCCTACTCAACTTCTTTAGCAACAACTATTTTAGCCATATCTCCATTTTATGCTTCCTTTTTTATGTAACATCTAGAGAGTTCAAAGACACGTTCCTCTCGTAACTTCATTCCTAGTATCTTACTCAAAAATATGTGACCTTGTTGATCTTCTTCAGGCCACCCAAGATTAAATTCTAGTCATATTTTGCCTCCAAACTAAATGAATGCAACATCTCCAAATCCCTATGTTATTCATGCATGGTGCAAGTGTCGGTTGTGTTCAAGAGCATATTCACATGTAGCTCAAGGAATAAGAAACCTAAAAAACATTCTTGCAACCAATAGATTGCTTTGGGTCTAGTATCCGATATTTCATAAGGTTAGCAATGTCTTTGACTTTTACTTCATCAAATTTTGTGTTTGCTTCCCATACTCTCCTCAACCATATCCACATAAATAGATTTCCTCTCTCTTTATCAATGTAATATGTGAATCTTTCTACCAAAAACTCTCTTGTTTACCACTTTGCCTTCTTATTTCCTTTCCTAGTGCAGGTTTTAGAGTACAAGGCTTCCTCAGTCTTCATTGTCGTCATCATTTTAGCACTATAAATGAAGCTTAAGGGCACATCTAGAAGGCAAAAAGGGTCACAATCACATTATCTTCCATCTATAAATCAAACCTGTAATGATTGCTGATATGAGAATCAACCTCAAGTGGTGAGGGAGGTCACTCATGCATAGCATATGCACAACATTGGAGACTTGATTTGTTTGGAGTGTGGTATTAGGGAGGTCTAATCAATAATTACTATCTTTTACAATATAAAGTTCTTTAATGTAAAAATATTTAGGGTTTACATAAAAATTATACATATATTTTTTTTAGATATTAATAATTATAGGAGTTAGAATCACTAAATATGGCTTTTAGATCAAGAAAGGAAAGTGATTTTGAAAGGTCTTAGTTGTATCTTGGTTTTTTACAATTTAGTGGTTGTTTCTATTTTTTTGGCTGCAGTCTTTATAATAAGTTGATTTTAGATCTTGTTCCCAATTTTTTCTCTCTATTTTCTTAACCATGCCTACTTAATCTCCATGTAAAAAGTAAGATCTCTCTTTCAAATCACCTTTAGCATTAACAAAAAATATATACAAAATTAAGTATTTTAAATATTTTATACATAAAATATTCTAATACATTACAAATAAATTGTATATAATTTTTATGAATATTACATATCCGTAATATATTCTAATATTATCAAAATAAAAATAAAAAATACATATATTACAACTTTTCATAAAATTAAATATACTATATAAAACTATCCAACAAATTACATATTAAATATTTTTAATTTAAATTATACAAAAGCAATCCATAATATAATTTATGAACATTACACAGACATATTTTAACATTGCAAATATTGTTTTCCCATACCATTATGTATATGGTATTATTAGACATGTGCAACATTTTTTTACATTAAATATTTTAGAGAATAACTCATTATGCTCTGCATTAAAACTCCTCACCAAGTTTACTTCGTCTCCTACGAATGCGTAGATGGAGGTATCTTCACCAAAAACCAAAGCGATTTTTTTTTTCTCGGTAATAATCTCAAAAAAAATCTCGCTCATAGTTATGTAGGCAAAATAGTTTGCATAGTGACTTAAAAGCATTTTGATTTAGCCGAAATGGATATATGGTGAAAATTGTATACCAAATAAGTCAAGATACGTTTGCTTTAGTCACGACTTAACTTCTATTACTTCACTTAAAACAGGGATAAATTATTTACAGAAAATATAAATGATACATTGTTTAGATAATTAGTTGGTTGTTTTTATCTATTTGACAATATAACTAGATATGACATTGTTTATACGTAGAAAATAAAAAATATATTTTTGGATATATTACAAAAACTATAAATTTTGGGGTAGAATATCTCGTATGTGGTGATATATTTTTTTTAGAGGCTTTACATATTCTGATTAAACCAGTTATGTGAATGATCCAAATAATATTATCTATTTTGTGTTCAACATTGAATCCGAGGAAATATCATGGTGTAGCAAAAAGAAATCAACAATTATATTTTCATTAACATAAATATAAATCAACATGTGTAATCATATATAAAGCTGTATGATTGAAAAGAATATTCGTTGATTTATATTTTCAAAACATTAACTTTTAATATAATATCATAATAACAAAAATACAATACATTTGATAAAGAATCTTTCTTATCATGCAAGAACAAAATATCATTTATTTATTAAAAAATTGATTTAAAATGATGAAATTGAACTAAACTATTAAACCATCAAACGTCAAGTTGCAGAAATTTTCATTAGAATATTGAATAAAAGAAAATTTATAAAATTTTATATAAATTTTCGCAATAAAAAAAATTTAAAATTTAAAATTAAATTAAAATTTATTTGTTGTGGTTATTTTTCTAAAGCCATGCGCGTTTTCTAAGTTTTCAACATGACTGTATTTACAATTTTTGTAACATTTTAAATCAATTTACAAACACGTCCACAAGTGTGGTAAAATTGATTACGATGGAGGTATCATGGAAGTTTTATAGATGTAAGTTATTTCAAAATTATGGTACAAGTCAAGGGAGTTGAGTATTCTGTACAAATCTCATGTCTTGCTTTAGTGGCGTCTTAGCTTAAGTCGAGTAAGAGATCTATAGTTTAGTAGCCTTAGGTGATGGAATTCGCTATATGTTTGGATGTTTTTAGTCATTCTAGACTGCTCAAAATATGTGTGTTATAGTTAGACAGTTGAAGATATAAATTAAAGGATAAAAATGTTTTGTGTGTAAAATTTAATTGTTATATATAATTTTAAATATTAATTTCATTTAGTTTAGATTTTAATATTTATTAGATTATAAGAATGGTCAATAGAATTCAAAGAAGATAATAGATGAATTTTGTAAAATAAGACAGTTTCAAAAGTAAGGAAAAAAATATGAAAAAAGAATAAATTGAGAAAAAAATAGAGAAATAATTATTAGATCTTGAAACAAATAAATCTATATTATTTTATAGATCTAAATGATATTGTCTTTTGTTATATTGGAACCTAGTTTTTGAAAATAAAAATTAATATTTTTAAAAATTATTTATATATAAAAATTAGTTAAAGTTGAATTTAAAATCTATGTGGGCCTCATATAAAGAAATGTCTTTAGGAATTCATGGAATCAATGAAATAAAAATATTATTATTAATAAAATATAAATATATTTTTTTAAATTAATGAAAATAAGAATATATTTAAATTAAATAATATTTAAATTAAATTTTAAATATATTTAATTTATATTAATTAAAGTTTTAATTATTTTTATTTCTTTGATTTTTATTTAAATATAACTTATAGATGTTCTTAAATCTCCTTTTAAATGTTTAGAAGTTATTGTTAAACTTACAAAGACTATTATTGTGTTAGAAATTAGAACTTTGGAAGGAAGTTGAAAATTGGAGGTACTTTTATTCAATGACTATATAAAGTGGGACGATCTTTTAAAAAAAAAAAAAAAAGTTCTCATTAAAATTTTTACTATTAAAAATTATGGGTAACAAGATTTTTTGTTATATTTATTTATTTCTACATTTTTATTTATATTTAAATTTATTATTAAAGTGATTAAATATATACTATAGTCATTGTAATTAGCATAATACATACACCTACAATATATGTAATACTAGAAATTAATGAAAGATTTAAATACAAATAATATGTAGATTTACTCCATATAATATGCAGATTTACTCCATATAGCATGATTCCCTCTTTAAATTAAAAATATTTTACCTAAATTCACTAGTATAACAATAACTCTCTTCCATAATGATTGTGTCAATAATTATATTTTATGCTTTTAATCTATAAATATAAAGATGTCATGGATATGATTTGGAGAGAAGTTAATTAAAAGAATAAGTTTAATTTCAAACAAAACTTGTAGAACAAAAATTCTTAGATATAAAAATTTATTATTAATAGCAAAGGTTAATCAAGGAAACGATAATGATTTGATTGATACTATTTTTAAAAATATTTTGTGGACAAGTGTGCACTAATTAATGGTTATACAAAAATTATATTACAATGAAAATTATAAGTACATATTAAACTCATATAAGAGTGTATGAATAATTAGATAAGTTAATATCCTCCTTTAAGATGCATTTCAATGAAGGAAAGGATGGATGAATCACTAAACTATCTTCCCTTGTAGATATTTTTCTTCACTCCCATAAGTTGTATGAGATAAAAAAATGAGATTTAAGCAAGGGATTTGTGAATATATTTAAAACCTAATCATATGTTTGATACAATTTAAGATCAAGGATCTTATTTAGTATCAATTTTTGAATATAATGCATTTGAATCTCAATGTGCCCTTTTGGGTTTCTAATCCATTAGATTGCATGAGATGTGAATAGAAATTTATTTATCAGACTGAAGAGTTATGGGTTGGGTCTACATAAACCCAAAATTAGATAGTATGCAATGAATCCACACTGAGTAAGAGTAACAATGACAAATTCATTATACTTAGCTTCCAGATTAGACAAAGTAATAGTAATATATTTCTTGTAACACCAAGTCATGAGAATTGTCCTAGAATGATAGATGTAACCTATGGTTGACTTGCAATCATATGGATATCCTAAACTATCACTATATATGTAGCCTATAATTATTGTTTTCACACTAGAGGTAGAACCATTACAAGGAGCAAGATTCTTGCTACTTTTCTAATAGATGTGTAATCGATAGTGGAGGTATTTAATCCTAACTTGTACTTAATCTTAAAATGAAGATACCAAGAATGTACTTAGATTCCTATTAATGGTTTTCATGTGGGTCTTGACAAAAATGTGATACAAGATTCATAAAACAAAAATGGACAAGATCTATATGATTCAAGTATAGAAGGATTCCAACCAACTACTTGTAAAGTGTACCTTCAATTGAAGGAGAAGAACACTTGGTGGAAAGATTGAATCCAAATTAAAAAGGAGTATGTGTAGAAATTTAATCTTCCATGTTGAAGGGATATAGGATATCTTTAGCATACTCAAATTGATTGTCAAAAAATACTTTCTTAAATTGTGAAAGTTGAAGACTAAGGAAAATTGTAATAAATCCAATTCAGGTAGTATCAAAATATTTCATTATCTACACTTTAAAATCATGAATTATCTTGGTTGAAACCCTTGTCATGATTAAGTCATCAACACAAAGGGAAAAAAATATGAGTTTCCCATCTATGTTATTGATGTAGAATTTAGGGTCAGATGGACTTTGTAAAACCACATTTGATTAGAAACATATTTAACTTTTCATACCAAGCTCAAGGATCCTATTTCAATTTGTAAAAAAGAATTTGTCCATTTACACATGTAGCTAGAGTTCTCACTATTGATAGACTTTGGAGGTTGGGACATGTATATTTCTTCCTACAAGCCGTCATGTAAGAAGGCACTTTGTACATCAATCTAATGCACTTCCCATCACTGTGTTGTGTGAGATTTGGATAATATATCCAAACATGAATCTAAGGCATAATGGAAACACTCTTACTTATGATTGAACTTGATAAGAATAAATTGTAATATAATGGATTCAAAATTCATGTGCAACAAATGTAAAAGAATGAATTGATTACCAAAAAGATCTTATCAAGGGGCTGTTTAAGGAAAATACCACTCAACTAAAATTCATATTGTTTGGATAAATATTGTGATGAGACAATAGTAAAAGGCCCTAAGTAAACTTAACTAGATAAATGTGAAATCAAACAAAGAATTTGATCAAGGAAACAACCCTATTCACACCTAATAGTAGAATTAGATAGGGAAATGGCCTTGTTCACACAAACACCCCATGTTAAGTGAAACTTAAGAGGAAAAAAAATGAAAATATGAAAAAAAAATGGGTCCAAACAATAAGGACAGATGACGTATGCATGTAAAAAATGATCCCCTCAAATAGAAGATAAGGAAAAACCTTGTAGGAAAGAGCTCTACGCAAGAAAAGATAATGAGATAAGGTCTAGTGACCCCCCAAAAGTAGTGTCCCACACCATTAAGAGAGTTTTTAAGTGAGGGAACTTAATCTTAGTGAAGGGTTTGGTAAAGATATCAATAACCTACTCTATTGTAGGACAATAATATAGATCAATGGCCTAATCATGAATCAACTACCTAATATAGTGCATGTGGATACCTATCTATTTTGTCCTTTGATGATGAACTAGGTTAGTTGAGATATGAATGGTACTCTCATTGTCATAAAGGATGACATATGGCTTTGGAATGGTGATGCCAAACTCAATCAGAACATTCTAAAGCTAAATAGCCTTAGTGGCATTAAAATCTACTTGATACTCAGCTTCAGTAGAAGATAGAGAAATAACATGTTTCTTCTTACTCTACTAGCTAATGGGGCCTGAACCAATATGAAATTTATAACTAGATGTGGACTTATGATCTTTAGAATTATCAACCCAATAGAAATCTATATAGCTGACAAAGTCTAGACTAATCCCAACTGCATAGTGTATCCCATGTTGAGGAGTGTGTTGTATGTAATGCAAAATGTGTTTTGTCGCTTTCTAATGAAGTTCATGTAGTTACTACATACAGTGGGATACCTCCAACCACAAAGGAAATGTCAAGGTCAGTATATGTCAAATAGATGAGAATTTCAATAAGTTGATGATACAAAGTATAATTAACCAATGGATTAGAACACTTCACCTCAAGCTTGAATCCTAATAGAAAGAGATTCAGTACATGTTTACAATCAACCGTGTTGAATTGAGCTACAAGATCAAGTGCATACTTGGGATGAGAAAGAGTGATCCTAGAAGAAGAATGAGTGATCTTAATTCTAAAAAAGTAGTAAAAATGGTCTAAGTTAGTAAGATCAAACTAATAATATAAAGTAGAGTTGACTCTACCAATGATGGATGAAGAGATCTTAATAAGGATTAAGTCATCAACATAGAAGACTATAATAAAATGGGAGTCATTATGTCACATAATGTAGACATGGGGATCTGAGTTCTAGTATGAGAATTTGATTGAGAATAAATGAGTTCATCTTGGGATACAAAGCATGAGGGGCCTATTTGAGTCTATTTATAGGCTTCTAAAGAGATATACCAAAAAAGAGTCCTCAATGAACCCTTGTGGTTATTTCATGTATATTTCTTCATGAAGATCCCTATGAATAAATACACTCTTCACATCCATCTAATGTATGAACCAACATGAGTTATAAAAATAGTAAGAGTCAAGTGAATGGAATTCATCTTTGCAATAAGAGCAAATGTCTCATTGTTGTCAACACCAGGAACTTATGAGAACCCTTTAGCAATAAGTCATTGTTTGAACTTATCAATAGTTATATCCACTACATATTTGTTTGGATATATCCAATTAGAATGAACCATTTACCTTCTTTTGGGAAGTGGCATAAATTCCAAATGTTCTTCTTCATCAAGGAACTATTCTATTCCTCCATTGTTGAGTCACACTTAACAATACTAGATGCTTCATGAAAATATTTTGGATCATAAGCAAGGGAAATGTATATGTGAGGAAGATGCTGATGTTGTGAAAAAAGTCCTTCAAGTCAACCCATCAAGAGTATGTTCAACCCATCAAGGTGATGATGAAGATAAGGTTGAAGAAATAGAGTTTGCATCTATTGACGATGGTATAAGAGGTCAAGTAATTAAATGATTCCTCAAACTAAACACTCCTCTCAATTAAACGATATTTAGTTTGTGGATCAAAGAGTTGATATCCCTTTACACCATCAAATTATCCAATAAGGATTTAGGACTAAATTTATGGTTGTAAAACCTTGTATTTTTCTGAAGGAATGCATGTTAATATAGGAGAGCCAAGGAATTTAAAATTAAACACAACAAGTTTCTATGCACACCAATCTTCAAAAGGAGTCATTCCTTTCAAGGCCTTGTGATGTACATGGTTTTGAATGTGAGTGACATAATTAATAGCTTCATCTCAAAATTTTGGACCAAGTGAATGGGCTGGATCATGCAAGTTTCCATCTCCTTCAGGGTCCTATTATTTCTTTCAACAATAAAATTCTATTTTGGTGTGTATAACATATAATTTTAAAGGTATATCCCTTCAAGTAGATGATTCGCATGTTCTCAACCATTATCTCTGTAGATATTTTTGACATGTTTCCTAGAGTACCTCTTGGAATGAACTTTGAAGTCTTGAAACCATTCAAAGAATTCACATATACAATGAATGAATTAGATCTTATTGTATCACAAATAATCATCAATGAAGGTGAGGACAATGAATTTTTTTTGAAAGACAAGGTGTAAAATGGATCCATATGATCATTATGAACCAACTCAAGGACTCATGAAACCCTTGAAGATATCCCTTTGTCTAAATTATCATCTAGATGCTTACCCATTATAAAACCTAAAAATACTCCAATAGAAAAAATGGATAGGAGGGATTCATGTGAGCATATCCTTTGAGCTGAGTTGTTGAAGGTAATAGTAGTTAAGATGGCCAAACAGCTCATGTCATAGTTTACTCACTAAATTTTTATGATTGAGTAAGGAAATATAAGGGGACTGAGACACAAAGTGGGAGAAGGCATATAGCCAATAGTTATGATAGGATTTTCCCATTGTAACTAATGCATCATCCTCAAGATCACAAATTTCTATTGAATTAGGGAAAAACTCGACTTTCTTTTCATTCCCAAGATAAGTGATTTGGTAGACATAAATAAGGTTGACACATAAATCAAGAACACATAAAACACTATCAAATGTGCCTTCATGAATTTTAATTGATCCTTTTCCAACAGATTCCACTAGTGTATCATATCTTGTAAGAATGTGAGGCAACTAACTAGGTTCCAAAGAAAAAAATTGTCCATGATTAGAACCCATATGATGTGTGGCCTCAAAATTAAGTATCCATTGATGCAAATATTTTATTACTATGAAAAGTGCTTTTCCTTGTTTCCATTTATATTATGTTGAATAAGTAAAGGAAATGATTCATTTTTTTAGGATGATGACAAATTGATATATTTTTTCTTGAGAAGATGTTTCAACTCATCAATTTGTTTGGCATGGAATTGATGTTCATCATGACCAAAGTTATTATAGTATGAACAAGTTGGTCCCTCCTTATAGAAATCCATTTTCTTAAAATAAGATTTAGTCTCTGTTGGTTTAAGGTGTGATGATTATGCAAGATATTTTCATGGCTTGTGCATTAATTGCTTCAACTACTTAGACCATTTTGTAGAGGATGGCCCATCACCAAATCTTGTGACTTTGATAGTTTTTGGAGTGATCTGAGAGCCAATGATATGAACATGTTTGTACCATTAAAGATTACACCATCATATAGTATAGGGAATTTTACTTGTACATTACAAACAAACTTCACCATAATAAGTTTAAGCTTCAGTATATATTCAATGTTTTTACAAGTATGAAAAGATAGGAAAAAATCAACACACAAATTATTTCCTTGGATATTCTTGTGCCTTCTTCTAAGATTGGGATAGGGTATCTTATCATTGTGTCATATATAATCATTATTTAAAAATAATTTTTAAATAATTACATATAGATTTTCATGGCAAATGCATAACCCTAAATATGTTCCCATGAAGAATCATACAAAATATTTTTGAATTATTAATGTTCACTTCAAGAAACATTAAACCCTAAATAAGCACTACGGAATAATCAAGATTTTTATGATAAAGACTTGCTTCACCTAGCCATGGCATGGGAAATGTCACATCTATCTGCATGCGCACACACCCACCGCCATTACAATCGCCCATATCAAGTAATAATAATTCTCTTAAAATTTGTATTCAATATTTCAATCTTTTTAACAATTTGAATAACAAGAATTAAAAACCATTAAATTTATAAAATTCAAAAACTCACCTAGATAAACTTGCTTACTATACTCCTTACACAAACATTAATATAGTTACCATAGAATGGGGGGACATCCCCATAAAGATCAACTACCCTTCCTATCAATAATAATTTTCAATTCAAATTCCAAAGATTTTGAGAACCCCTAAGAAGTTTTGATAACATCTTGATTGTCATTTAAAATATGAACATTCTTAAAGTTATCAGTGACAAGGGATTGTTCAATAACAAATAATAAAGTTCAATACAAAATGTAAAATAATTCAAGAGTAAGTAAATTGACAAGGCATAATATAACAAATTCTTTTTGCTCATTATAATGACATATTGCTCTATTTACTCATCTTATGGGCAACCAAAATACCTACAATAGACTATAGTCAGTGGTTTAAAAACTACAATATAATAGATCAACCCCTTCTACCTTTGGATTGTTTTGGAAATAAATGAATTGGTTGGAAACATTCAATTTGCAATTTGCAATTAGTTTCCCAATGCTCCATTCGGCTAGGTACAACTATTAAAGGAGGAACACATAGGCTTGTGTACGATGTGGTAGGACAAAGTGAAAAGCATTTTATTTTCAAATATCCTATCTACTATAAAATTTGTGGTAGATTCCATTATCTTTTCAGAGATTCCAATGGATTTTTAAGGAGCCTCATTTCATATGAAGATAAAAAATGTTTAGCTTTGTTTATTCATGAGACACTACAACTCTGAAAAATTACACTCAAATTGAAGTGCTCAGATACAAATAATTACAAGAATATCAATTCTTACTTTCAAATAAATTATTTTAGGAATCTTAAGAGATCTCATGTACAAACAAATTGGTCCAGATATGTTAGACAATGTACATTCTATTGGTTTCATGTTATTTAACCTTCTAGTAATAGATTTGTTGTTTCTATTTTCTATTTTTGGAGATGATTTTGGCACTCCTCTTATGTACTGGTTCATGTATTGTCTTTTCTGTCCCTTAGATCATTCTTGACCTTATGTGAAAGTTAATATCTAAATTAAATTAAATTTGTTTGTGACACTAAATTTTGTCAATCCTCAAGTTAATAAGTGGGGAAAAAGACAAATAATGGTCCTAGGCATTTAAAGAAAACAATGATTATGATAAGTTCTAACAGATATTAAAACAAAATAATTATTCTTACATTTTGAATTATATAAAATTACGAATAACATGAAAATATCTCCACCAATTAAAACATAATAATATTGTATTTAATTAATTAAAAAACTTACGTCTTAACTTTACAAAAACTCCACATATTTTATATCATGAAAAATAGTATAATCTGATTAATCAAAAAAATAGAGAATAATAAACAGTTAACACTAAATGATTCTAGTAATTACCCTTCAAGATTAATAAATATAATCACAATAATTACCCAATCACCAGAGCCTTCACGTTCAACACCACTTCTCTCTTACAAATAACTACCACACTAATATAATCAGTTATAGGCACACTATAATTATAAATCCATGAGTTTGGCTTCCTTATCATTAAAAAAAATAAGTTATTCTAATCTGGTCGATAGATAATACAAGAAGAAATAAAAGAATTATACTTATATTTTGCAATTTTTGCAATATAGTTTTATACATTTAAAAATACGAAACGATAGAATAATATCTAAAATCCATCATGATCAAATTAATTTTTTTATAAATAAAGAATAAATATCGCAAATAAGGATAAAAATCAATAACTATAATAAATAAATGGTGAAAGAGATAAAAATAAATTAAATCTTTGCAAACAACTTCAAGGTATATTAAACTAAGTTAAACAAATAATAACTAAACAAATGAGTGAATAAAATTAAGGAAATGAAATAATTTGAAAGAATGTTAAAAATTATATGTAGTGAAAGATGAGTATTGAAGTTCATAAGAACACACATAAAATATTAATGGATTATAAAAAAATTATTAAGTTTTATAATTATTATATTTGTATTTTTTTTTTCTTTTTGTTGGATTGATTGTGTTTAGGTGGTTTAATATTTTATCTTTTTTAATTTATGAATTGTTATTGATGTTACATATTATTTAATTTTATATTGATGGTATTGTGAACATAGAATTGTAATTATATTATTTTTTTAAAATTAATTCTAATTTATTTTTTGTTGTGTTCTTGATCCAAGTGTACTTTGATATTACTACCTTTCTAATTTAACATTTAAAATATTTTTATTCTTTAAAAAAATAAAACTTACTTCCAAGAAAAAACTATAAAATCTATTTCTTTCTTTCTCTAAAAATATATAATCTTAACTATCACCTAATTTAATTTACAAATCAAAATAATTTTATATATTAATAAATAAAATAAAATTTAAAATTTAAGGAATTTGTCAAAAATAAATAAGTTTTAAACCTAATTTTCTTAAAGAAAGATGTTTATCAAAAGCATAATGTAGTTTTTGAAATTAAGTAAATTTGAATTTATTAATTTTTTTATCATCTAAATTTCTAATTTGAAAAAATGTTTAGTTAAAATATAATTTATTTTTAAAAAATGAATTTTAAACTGCATAATTTATTTTTGGATACATAGTTTGAAAGGATTAAAAAACAAAGTTATAATAAACTTTTCGTGTAAAAAGTTTTTGAACAAAAGAAGTAAAATTTAAATTATAAATAGTAAAATGTAAGCCATTAATTTTATTTTATATAAATAACATTTAATATTAGATTGTATTTTCAATTAATTTTAAGATGGGTAACTTCAATCATTTAATATTTTTGATGGGTATGATTAAAATTTATTTGAAAAAATCATTTTATGAGGTTTCAGATTGATCCAAATCTCAACTTTCACGTTAAAATATCATCAAGCATAAAATATTTAATATGAAAAAATTATTTTGAGTCGTCCTTATTTTTTATATTATAATAAATTCATTTTCAATAAAGGATCAAGGCAAGGCATAAGAGAGAGGTAGAACAACATTCATGATTCCTTCATTACTTATATTTAGGATAATAAATTGCAGAATTTGCATTATTTTAAGAATTGATTCTCAACATTTTGATCTAAACTCATGGATCATCCTCAAGAGAATAGGAGCTCAGGGGATGATATGTAGTATTTTTTTAATAAACACATGTTTAAGGTTTTTTAAGTAGTTATTTTATTGTGTCTTAACAATTTGATAACATTGATGAATGATAATAACATGAATCAGTATCATATGATATCTAAATATTGTTTGAATGTTATCAACTGGTGTATACATCAATAATAATAACTAAATTTATACATAATATAGACACAAATTGATAGAATATGGATATATATACAGTCTAAATCTTTAATCAAAAACTAGATTGGTAGATCAAATGGGAGAAATGAGAATAAAATAAGATAGAAGTAATTTAAAAATGTAGAAAGAAATAAATGTAACCAAATATCTTATTACCAATAGTTTTTAATGGTTAGACAATCAATAAATTATTGTATATTTGAAGGAGATGATCCCACTCTAAGTAGCACTCTAGAAAAAATCTTCCAAATTCCTTCCACATTTTTAATTTATAACATAATAGTACCCTTTGGAAGCTTAACAATAACCTATAAATACTAAAAATAAGATTTAAATAAACTTGTAAATTATATTTATAAAAAAATTAAAGAAATAAATAAAATACATAAATATCGAATTTTATTTTAAATTTATTTAATTTAAAAATATTTTTATTCCATCAATTAAAATGTTTACTCAAATATATAAGATAAAGTATATTTTATTTGTTTCAAGATATATTACTTTTAGATATTAAAATAGTCATATTTTATTATTATTTTTTAATATTTTAAAAATATATTTGACTCTTTTTATATATTAAATTCATATATTATTTTAATTATTATTCTTAACTTTTAATAAATGCTAATTTTTAATATTAGACTAAATTGACTTGTAATATTGATTTATTAATTTTTAATAAAAATCGACCCCTTACAAATGAATTATAACCAATTGAGCTGCCTTTTTGAATTAAATTATAGCATCCTAACTTGACCTGTACCATAATTTTGAAAATACTTCCATCGACACAGCTTTCATCATACCTCCATTTTTGACTATATCATGATGACTCATTTTCTTGGTTCTAGAAAATCATTTTTACCATTTTGAAAAGTTAGAAAACGTGTGGAGCTTTGGAAGATCACCGATATGTACATCTCAATATTCCAAAACAAAAAAAAAATTGAGGAGGAGAGGACACTTACGTGTTTGAATAAACAACCATACTTATAGATGGAAAAACAACCATACATGAATTGAAAGTGATGGAGTGTCTATCCAGCATTAAATTGATAAAGCCAGTTTAAGTGACAGCAAAATTTATCGGGCTCTTAATTTGGCGTAGAAGACAAAGAAGATCGACCACAACTTCGCATCGACGATTACAAGTTGGTCGGTCTCTATTGAGGCCACGTATTCCTTTAATATATTTGAAAAATCTTTTAATTGCTTTCTGAGGAGTTCCTGGAGATGACGCCAACCTGAAATTATAGTAATCATATAAATAATGTTATATCTAGGTATTATTAAATAAGAAAACTTCCAATTAATTATCTAAACAATATATTATCTATATTTTTTGAAGCGTTATATGTAAATAATTTTATCTTTACTTTAATTAAAGTGATAGAAACTTTGAATTTTACTAATAAATCATCTGTGTATTTAAATTGAAAGTGCAATTTTTGATCATTGTTCTGTCATATTTACGTACAGAGATTGTAAAACCACTTTACATTAATTATTTTAAACATATTTTATAATATATTTTTTATATTATGAAAATTACATAATTATTATATCATTTACATTAAAAAATGTAACTACAATTCAGTTCATAATAATTATTTTATATTATTAAAATATAATAATTATTTCTAATTATTATATCATTTACATAAAAAAAATGTAAATACAATTCCTTTTTCAAATTTTTTTAATTCTCTTTTAAGGACTCTTCAAATACTTAACTTATTTGGTATACAATTCTCTTCAAATATTTAACTTATTTGGTACACAATTCTCATTATATATTCATTTAGATTATAATAAAAACATGGTCATTTTAAAATTTTCAGAGCTGTGAAAAAATACCTACACTTATTTTTCATTATTTTTAAAATATATTAGAAGACATTACACACCTACTTTTCTATATTTAATATTTGATTATGATGTGTTGAAAATCTAAATTTATGTTTCAGTTTTCAGTTGGGAAAACAACGATACATAAGTCAAGAGAAAACGATACATAAGTCAAGAGAAAACAACGATACATAAGTCGAGAGAAAACGACGTGAGTGTCTATCCGCATTAAATCGACAATGGCCAGCAAAATTCAAGAAGAGTCGATTAATTGATTGGAATTTGGATTCCTCCGTTATCGATCACAGAAGTGCGTCGACGACTATAAGTTGGCCGAGTCTCCATTTGAGGCCGCGTTTTCCTTAAAAGTTTAGAAGATACATTTTAAGTTAGGTATAACACGCTATCCATACCTGTCCATCTCCCATACCCGTCCATATCAGTTAGGATTACTTCTCTATAATATTTAATTTAAAAGAAAGTGGAAATTTAAAATAAAGTGGAAAGGTTTTAATATCTGTGTATGTTTCAATTGTTGATTATGGCTTTTGTTAATATATATGTTATTGACGAAATATATTGGTGTATATTTTATTAAAATGTTCTGGAAGTTGAACATATAGTATCTAATACTTGTTCAATATTTATTTTATAAAATTAAATGTAACCAATCACATCTTGACAAGTGAAACTCAAGTATTCATATTTTAATGTACCTCCAAAGGTTAAGTTTTGATCATAGACTTAAAAAATGCATTTTATGATATTTCATGATAAAATTGGTTATATTATAAAATGTATAATGTATTAGACCTTAAAACCTTAGTTATAAATAGTTAAGTCAACATAGTGAAACGGATAAAAATTTCGAAGTCTAATATGATATCATGATGCCTAATGGTATGGGAAAACAATATTGACAATGTTTAAAACATATTGTGTATGTAATGTTCATAAAATTATATTATGGATTGCTTTTTCATAATCTATATTAAAAAAAATTAAATGTAATATTAAAAAAATTTAAATGTAAATTGTTACGTAGTTTTATAACATTTATAATTTTATAAAAAGTTGCAATTTATATATTAGTCTTTTGATAACATTATTTGTAATATATTAAAACATGTTATGTATATGTAATATTCGCAAAAATTATATACAACTTATTTGTAATGTATTATAATGTTTTATGTATAAAATACTTATAATACCTGATTTTGTATAATTAATAGTATGTAACAAAATCTATATATAAATTATTGCATAATCCTTAAACATTTTTACATTAAAAAATAATACATTATAAAGGATGGTAATTATTGATTAAACATCTCCAATGCCACACTCTAAATAAATTCAGTCTCTCCTGTTGTGTATATGCTATGCATGAGTAACACATTCCTTACCATTTGAGGTTGGTTCTCATCTCGATAGTCCTTGTAGGTTTGATTTACAAATGGAAGATAACATGGTTGTGACTCCTTTTGCCTTATATATGTACCCTTAAGCTTCATTTATAGTGACAAAATGATGAAGATGACCAAGATTGAGGAGGCCTCATCCTCTAAAACTCGCTCAAGGAAATAAAATTGGAAGGCAAAGCAGTGAATGCATGAGTTTTTGGTATAAATATTCATATATTACATTGATAAAGAGATAATAAATATGTCTATGTGGATATGGTTGAGGACAGTATGGGAAATGACCACAAAATGACGAAGTAAAAGGCAAAGACATTACTTACCTTATGAAATCTTAGATGCTAGACCCAAAACAATCTATTGGTTGCAAAAATGTTTTTGAGGTTGCTTATTCCTTGAGCTATGTGAATATGCTCTCAAACATAGTTGATACCTACATCATACATACATAACACATGGATTTGGAGATGTTGTTGCATTAATTTAGTTTAGAGTTAAATTATCAGTAGAATTTAATGTCGGGTGGCCTAAAGAAGATTAGAAAAGGTCAAGTATTTTTTACTAAGAGATTAGAATTGAAGCTACGAGGGGAATGTGTCTTTGAACCCCTTCAATGTTACTTAGATGATGAGGACAACGAAGTTCATGACGTTTAAGAGGTGGAAGTAAATGGAAGTACGGCTAAACTGGTTGATGGTGAAGAAGTGGAGTAGGAGAATATGATAGTCCTAGATTAGGGTTCAAAAGAAATATTTGTTTGGAATATATATGTAGTATAATTGATTGATTTTCAAGGTGATGACACTGTATAATTTTCCTCCCTTATAAGCTCTCAAACTTATAGTAACTGGTAGTAGACTAAAAGGTACTTATTTTGGAAAAACCTTACTCCAGCATATATATTTTAGTATATATATGTATTTTTATCCTATTTTCATTGCATGATTTGTGTGGGTGAATATTGGATTTACATCAAGATAATTAATGTACTAAACTTAGATGTGCCATATGTTGAATTTATAAAATTGAGATAAGGTATTAATGGAAAGTACAACTATGCTAGATATACAAATGAAATAAAAGAAAGTATTTAGTTTTTTATGCTAATAAAGTGTTAAATCTTGTACATAGTGAAAGTAAGTAAGAAGACAGTTCTAAATTAGTGATTAGATTCTAGATCTAGTACATCTGGCTCTCTAAACACTTACATCATCTTGGGACAATTACATCGATGTTAGTGTCTAGGTATGATACTAGTGTCTTGTACATAATATCTACTCAAACAAGGTGTGACCACCTTAATATTTGTAGGTTTGGCTTCAACTTCTTTCTGGTGCATTCATATCTATAATGAACTAAAAAAAATATCAAGATAACAAATTATAATTAGGAAAAACTTCTTAAAATAATAAATTGTATTGATTCTTATTGAATGACTTGAAATACTTACAACCTAAACCATGCTTAAATAAGTCTCCAATCAAAATTAAAGTTGACATGAAAAAATTCAAAAACAAACTTCTATTTTTAGTAGTTGCTAATTTTTGTAAGTTTTGTATACAAACACATGTAGCTCTAAAAATATCTTAAAATATTCCAAATACTAAAATTATACTATGAGACAAAATTCAACTGAAGTTGACATTTAGTCTTAAAAATATATAATTTCTTAAATTAAAAAAATCTCGTAAAAATCATTAAACTCTAATTCCAGACCCTCAGATGATCACGTATGGCCTCTAAAAAATATCAAAAACACATATAAGTGGAATGTGTGGCTTAAATAAACAACCAAGTTTTTGATACGGTCATTATAGCACGTGGAAGAGCTCAAACGAAGCTACAAGTTAAAATTTATGGCTTCTAGGAGGTTGGCCTATTTTTTTGTATCATTCACCTCTGGTTGAAAACAACTATGCTCCTATAAATTTCTCTAATTATACTGCTACCACTTTTCTTTGTCAATATTCTTTAGCTCCCATTCTATAATCTAAGTGTTGTCTTTTTTCTATAATTCTTCCTACTATACCAAATACATGTTATAATTCCCTTGCCTTGTGCTCATTATCTTCATATCCAAAACCTGCACTATCTTTTCCTTCTTCTTCTTTGGAACCTGTTGCTACCAATTTACTTCTTCATATTCATCACCTTCAACATCTTCTCCATGGAATTCATATAAATAAAAAACATTAAATACTAGAGAGATATCAAAATTATGTGGTAAAATCACCTCATAAGCATTGTCATTAATTTTCTTCACATTTCTACGTGGACCAATTTTATTGCACTTTAACTTGTTGTATGTGCCTTTTGAAAATATTTCTTTCCTCAAATAAACCATTACCAACTCTCTGAATAACTTGGATCTGCTTTTAACATCTATTGATGCTTTATATTTCTCATTACTTTCGTGTAACTTTCTTTTTACTCCTTACAACTGTTGCATATGATTTTCAAACACTTCTTCATCATCACTAATTTGATCTATAATTAATAATTGTACCAAATCTGAAATACCTATAAATAATTTGAAATGGTTATTTTCCTATTGATCTATTCAATGAACCGTTATATGCAAACTTAGCTTGTGGTAAAGCCAAGTCACATTGTTTGGGATTCTCTCCTATTGTGCATCTCAATAAATTTTTCCAAGCTCCTATTCACAACTTCTATCTGTCCATCTATTTGTGGGTGATATGCATTATTGAATTGTAGCTTAGTATCCATATTCTTCCACAAAGTCCTTCAAAAATGACTTAGAAATTTTGTGTCCCTATCTGAAGTAACCATTTTTGGAACACCATGCAATCTCATAATATCCTTAAAAAATAATTTTGTGACTCTAGTGGAATAATTGGTTTTCTTACATGCAATTAAATAAACTATTTTAGAAAATATATCTATAATAAAAAAATTGAATCATTATCTCTCTATATTTTTGGTAGTCTCAACACAAAATCTATACTCAAATCTATCCATGGTCCTCTTGGATTTGGTAATGGCATATATAGTCTAGTATTTTGTGCATGTCCCTTAGCCACCTGACATATCCCACACTTAGAAACATACCTTGTCACATATCTCTTCATCTTTGGCCAAAAATATTTTTCGTCCACCAAATCTATTATCTTCATTTTACCAAACTGTTCAGCCAAACTGCCATTATATAATTCTCTTATTATATTATATTATATCATAAAGACCCAACTGAAATGCATAGTTATTTCCCTTTGAACCTTCTTATAAATGATACTCATCATGAGTAATATCTGTCCCAACTATTAATGGATTCCTACACTTCTCAACTACCTTGCCAAAATATGGATCAATATCATATAATTATTTTATAGCTTCAAATCCAACTACTTCACTCACCATAGTAGTTAATAATGCTACTCTCTTGGTCAATGCATCAACAACCTGATTCTATTTTCTTAATTTATGCTTCAACACAAAAGTATAACCTTGAGAGAAAGATACCCACTTTACATGCCTACTATTCAACTTATTTTGTTTATTCACATACTTCAAAGCTTCATGATATATAAATAGGATAAACTCTTTAGGCAGTAGATACTCCCTTCAATGTCTTAATGCTTGTACAATTACATAAAGTTCAACATCATAGGTAGAATACTTTATTCTTACCTCATTCAATTTCTCACTAAAATATAATATTGGCTTTCCTTCTTGACCCAACACAACACTAATTCCCACAAATGAAGCATCACAATCAACCTCAAATACTTTGTTAAAATTTGACAATGCTTAAATTGGTCTTTCTGTAATTTTTGTCTTCAAAATTTCAAACTTTTCATGGCTACTCTAGTCCATGTAAATTCCTTCCCTCTCATGCAATCTATTATTGTTGTCATAATACTACTAAATTTTTTAATAATCTTTTGGTAAAAAATTGCTAAACCATGAAAACTTCTTACCACTATAATGCTTTTTGGAATAGGCCACTCAATAGTTGCCTTTATCTTTTCTTCATCCATTCTCACACCACTGCTAAAACTACAAATCTCAATAATACCAAACTATTCTATATAAACTTATACTTCTTCAAATTTGCATACAACTTCTCCTTTCTTAACAAATCTAGTACCATTTTCAAATATTGTAAGTGTTCTTCTTTAGTCCTACTAAATATCAAAATAAACAACAACAAACTTACCAATATATTCTCGTAGCACTATATTCATCACCCTCATAAATGTGCTTGGTGTATTTGATAATCTAAAGGGTATCATCATCCACTCATATAATCCATCTCTAGTCTTGAATGTAGTTTTCCACTCATCTCCTTCACAAATTTGAACATAATAATAACCACTCCTTAAATCAATCTTGCTAAAATATTTTACTCCTATAAGCACATCCATCATATCATCCAAACATGGTATAGGAAATCTATACTTGATTATAATTTTATTAATTGATATATTATCCACACACATTCTCCATCCTCCATCTTTCTTTGGAGTTAGCAATGCTGGTGTTGCACATGGACTCATACTCTCCCTTGTCAACGTCTTTCTTAACAATTCAATAACCTATTTAATTAATTTGGCATGTTCTATTGGACTCATCCTATAAACTAATTCATTAGGTATAGCTGATCCTAAAATCAAATCAATGTGATGCTAAATATCTCTCTTCAATGGTAAACCATCTGGTAATTCATCAGGCATACGATATGCATATTGTTTCAAAAAATTTGCTACTTCTGTTGATATTTGCACCATTTTTGTGCCTTCATTCTTTACTACTAATACATAACAACAACCTGCCACCTTTATATATTGGATAAATTATTTAGTAGATAGCATGCTTTTTGCCTTATCTTCCTCTTTAAGAGGTAACAAAACTACCTTTCTACCACATTTCCAAAAAGTTTACATGTTATTTGCTCCATCATGAATTAATTTCCTGTCAAATTTCCAGTGATATCCCTAATAACAAATGACATTGTTCCATCAGAATAACATCACACCATATTTCATCATTATAAGTTTTTCCTATAGAAAACTTTATTAAGTACCTTTTATCTACTATAATCTTTCCTTTTCTTAAACCATGAAATTTGATAAGGATTAGGATGATTTTCACATTACAAATTTATTTTCTATATCATTTCTTTAGAAACCATATTTTCATAACTACCACCATCTATAATTATTTTGCATACCTTTCCACCTAAAGTACATCTTGTTTGAAAAATGTTATCATAACCATGCATCCCCACCTTCTTTAATTTGAACTTTTTCCTTCCTTGGAATGATCATTGTTCTTATCATCATGAGATTCTCTCCAAAATCTACTAGTGTAACTTTAGGATTTTACTCTTTTATCTCAGCCTCAATGAGATTCACTCTTGGGTAATCCTCTTGCCTTCTTTCTTGATCTTGATAGTGGAGACACTCAAATTCTCTATGCCATTATTATAGACATCTATAACAAAAATAAGATCTATTATAATTTAGGAACCATCTTCGAACACCAATGTAAACTCATCCTCTCTAAAACCCTCTTCTTATTTGTTGTTATTGAAACCCTTGCCTATTCTCATATTACTTTTCTGTACCACGTGATGATTCACCTTTATTGGTATTAAACCCACCTAATCTCCTTATTGGAGGGGGTCCACCTCTTCTTGGACCAAGAGATGTTCTTCTAAAATTATATCTATTCTTTTTTATTCCTTTAAAGCTAATTGATAAGCCTCCTCCATGCAAAGTATTCTATGCATGCTTAATTCATCTTTAATAAAAAAATTAAACTATTTACATACCTTATAGCCATCTGATCTTTTATTTCATCATGATCGACTCATACATAAATCTTATAAAAATATTTTATATACTCTTATATATTATGATGTTTTTGCCTCAAATTTTGAAATCTTCTATATAGAGTTTTTGCATAGTCCACATGAATAAATTTATCCCTTAGCTTATTCTCCATCTTTTTCCATGAAGTAATCTTCTCTTTACCTTTTCTCTGTCTCTCTTTCTACATGTGATCCCACCAAATCATTGCATGACCTTTTAATTTTGTGCATGCAAACTTTACCTTCTTGTCTTCTCTCATATTCATCCACTCGAAGAACTTCTCCATGCTATTAATCCAATCTATCAACTCTTCTAGTTTTATATTACCTCCATAATCTAGAACATCAACCTTGACTCATACTCATGTAATTATCTCCTGCATGTCTTGTGTGTGAATCATGTAATGTGTGTAAATTAAGTACAATAGTGACCTATCTTATAATTTGAAAAATACAACCTTATGACTACTCCTTTAGTATTTTAGACTTGTATCTGGGATGTTCTTTTGATTAATATCAAAATATGGAAGAATAAGAAATATTTTGGTAATTTAAGTGGTTCTTGAGTGCTCTTTTGGTCTAATTTTTAGGTATGCATAGGTGGTGAATGAATGAGGGTTGATATTGTATTTATACCAATTTTATTGAGATATAAGTCACATTAAAACAATTGGGATGACCATTTTAATATGTTTCATTTGAAAATAAGAATTTTTAAGGAATTGGAGACTTGCATTAGGTTAAGACAGTAACATCAACACTACTATCTATCCTAGATGTTAGTGTCAAGGGAGAAGTAGAGTATATAGAGGCTAATAACTAATAGAGGTATAATATAAGTACATTTTAAGCATTTTGGACAAGATGGGATGTATGTGTCATCAATATAAGGCTAGTAGGACTTAGAGATAGGCTAAGGGACACAAGCTAAAGTAAATTGGAGGCTTCCAAAATTAAGGCATATGTATAACTAGGAAGAATATCAAGGGTTTGAGTTAACCAAGTGTTCAAGACTGAGGTGCTACATAGTCATAAATAATCATCTACATAAACACCCCTATTTTTTATGGAAATTATTGGAAATTTGGAAAAACTTTATCACCATAATTTAACTGGTGTGAGAATTTCATTAAAGGTCCATCCATAGTCTTTTTTTTTAGACTCCATGCATATTCAAACATTAGAGTTAAATTCATGAATATTGACATTCACTTGTTATAATTTTGAATAAGCACTCAGTTGATAGAGTTTGAAACACTTATTAATGACATCTACCACCACATGTTGTAAAAAATGTAAGTATTGAGGCTTAATTTTTATATAGTCTACTTGGGAGTGCTTTCAACACATTCAACAAGGGGAATATATAGGACTCTAATTCTATTGAATGCCCTTGCACTAGGCAGTGATCATGGGAATTGAATAAGGTCTTTCTTTCAAACCACGAATCTAGTTGCTTCATCCTTCAAATTATTTTTAGAACACACAATTATGAAGCCTTGTAAGGAATTATTCCAATTTCTAACAAAGGTTTCAATTATGGAAAATCACAATTTTCCACATCAGATGGAAGATGATGAATGATGGTAGATGGACCTATGTTTATGAGAATTTCCATGGATTTTAAATTAGTTATTTGATTGTGATCTACATTTTGAGGCGTGTTTGATCCTTAGATAGGTGGTTTATACCATTGAATGGACATTGGTGTTTCCATATTTATTGAATTTAAAGTCTACTGCATGATTAAAATATTACTATGTATCTAGACATTTATTTCATCTACTTTCTATTGTTTTACTCTTCACATTATACCCATTGAGATTATTACCCTGGTCTATTATTTAATTTCCCATTTTTATAGTCTAGAAACTTACTTTAATTATCTCTAGCAAATAAAAATAAAAAATTTATATTGTATGTAATGTTATTGTAAGAATGATATTCATAATGCACTAGAAAATATTTACTAGATAGCCTTGAAATGTATTAAAATTTACCTAGAATTTAGATGTTGAAAGGTAAATATACTCTACTACTAGTAATAAAACCTAATAATAACTATGAGATTTCATTATAATATAAATACTACTTAGATAATTACCATGCATACAAAATTTATTAGTATAGTTTTTATACTTATAATAACTATGAGATTTCATTATAGCATAAATACTACTTAGATAATTACCATGCATACAAAATTTATCAATATAGTTTTTTATACTTATAAGGTATAAAAGTAGTTATTCCTTAAAAGAAAACATACTAAGAAATCAAAGCTAACATATATAATGACCATGAAAATATGACTAAAAAATAAATTGAAGTCAAAATTATGTACTTTTACTTTAAAATTACAATCAATAAGTACTTTACCTTATAACCACAATTAGTAAGTCACTATTTATTTAGGAAGATGAGCTCTCCAATCATAAAAGTAGATTGGTTCATGTTGGACTAATATGTGATTTAATTTTAAAGGGGGATTTCCCCTCTTATATCCATACTTCCATCATATCAAGAAAATCCCTACCACATTGTACAACATGGATTACTTATCGCAATTCCAATTTACCTTCTAGTTTTATTTTTTTAATCTTTGAAGAAGTGTCAATAAATAAATGTGTATCGGTAGTTGAAATACGTTTTGAACACACAATATCTTATAATTAAATTTTTAATACCTAATAATTTTCATAGTATTATGTACTAGTTTTCAATCCTTTAATTCATAATAACCAATCACATCATGATATGTTTGATTCTGAACAACTAGTTCATAAATGTATAACATATGTACACCATATCCAAGTATTTGAAAACATTTTTCTCAATACATTTCAAACTTATTATTTTAAATTAAATTTAAATATGTGATTTTCCTTTCATTTAAATATGCCAAATAAAAAATTATTAAATGTTCAAATGAATCAATTTTTGTAATCTTATGTAGAATATTGTTGGTACTATGAACCCTAAAAGTTAAGGTATTCCACTACTAACACTTTTCCCTTATTAGGATTTAAGAATGCATAAGTATAGATAATACAATTAAAAATTTATTAATTTATTAAATTTAAGTGTGAGGTGATGTTCCTACCCAAGGCCCTTAATAATTTTTATATTTGATGGTTATATGATCATCTTTCATGTTTTTCTACAAAATACAATCAATTTTTTTCAAAAACTATATTATATGGCAAGGAAAAATTTTTACAGCCTGTCATTTTTTTTTGAAATATTATAAATATATCTATTTAATTTAATCTAAATAATTTTTTAATATTCTATTATTTCCTTCTATAAAAATAACTCATCCTATCTTTTGAAAATAAATGTTAAATGAATGCTCATTCAAAAGCTAAATGAATGCTCATCTTGTTGTTTTAATCTAATGAGCATGGTTGACCTTTAAATTTAATCAATGGCCCCCAATACATTCTTAAATGTGGTTGGGGCATGATCCACATTTATTAGTTTCTTCCCATCCAAAAATTTACTTTTCTTTTTTTTTTTTAAAAAAAAGTGGTAAAAATTTATTAATAAAGAAATCACTAGGACAAAATTAGGAGGGAAACAACCTTAGAAAGACCCGATGATCATAAAAAAGCACCATCATAACAACCATCCAAACTAGAGCTAGGAAAACATCCCTGACCCTAAATCCCCAAAAAGGGACCTTGGCTAATCATCCATATCTTCTAAATTCAACCTTTCCAACTTTTGAACACCATCTTGGGATAACTAGTCCTAACCACTAATAGTCCAATCTCCCCCTACTCTGAATCCTACTTAGACAAGCAATCAACGAAATGGTTATATTTCCTAGGGACATGGAAAAAAGAAACAAAGTCCAAGGATTGACTTAATTGAAGAATCTAATGAACCACTGATGCCAACTTCTATTGCACTCCAAACACCACCATATTAATCATAATCTAAGAATAAGACTCACAGATAATCCTACTCCATCCCAAAGCACACCCTTTTTCCAAAGCATATAGAATAGCTAGAGACTCCATAAAATTATTAGTTTGTTACTCATTATAAATAGAGAAGAAAAAAAGAATGGCACCAGAGTTATCCCTTCCTAATGCCCCAATCCCAGTATGACCAAGATTCTCCGTGGAAGAGCCATCCATATTAATCTGAGAATAAATTTACAAGGTAGAAAACATTACTACATGAAGTGTAATTAGTTTTTAAAATGGTACATTTTTATATTTTTATACAAGTTTTTTTAATTTGATCGATTAAAATTGTAATAAAAATGTGTTGTTTGTGTTACATTAAACTATAAAATATGAAGATTGCATCATTTTTCTAAATGTTAATTTTGAGAAAAAAACATAGACTTATATTACCTAAATATATAATTCTATTGAATCCATTTAAATAAATAAATAAGGAAAATAAAATATATGTTTATGCATAATAGCATTAGTAAAAGCCCCATAATGGTGAAAATAATTCAAAGGCAAAACTCACCAACAAAGTAGCGGTTGAGAAGACTATACAAAGTAGATAAAGAGAGCCATATTATTTATATGGGCACATACATGGCATGGCATTGAGATATATTAGGAATATTTTTCCTTCCCTTCCTACTATATGTAATGTTAGTAAAGGTAGAGTAGTAGTATTAGAAAAAGATTACATGATTTTACACAATTTTTTTCATGTTACTCATTAATTTTGTTTTGATCCTTCCATTTTTATGATGTACATTTCAAGAAAAATGTTGTTGTTGGTAAGATTTTTATTTTCAAGTGGATCATCTTGTAACTAGTTGAAGACAAATATTCCTTATAAATCAATCCTTACTTTTACATGAAATTTACATATCAAGAATTAAATATCTTATGTTTGAAAAATTGACTTATTTTGTCTCATTTTTTAATTTCTAAGGGATTTAATACCATTTTGACCTTTTACACTCTTTCAATAGAGTATCTTTTGAGAGGTAAATTCATCATTTCGATGGTATGTATGAAATAAATGATTTTTTAAAAATCACATTGCATTAATTTACAATTGTATTTTATTAATTAAAATGTGGTTGTAGATTTTTAGATAATTATTTATAGCATGACACCTTAAAAAAATATTAATTTATTAATGATTGTAAGAATAAATACAAAAATTTAGGATATGAAAGCAACAAGAATGGTGATGGGAAAGGGAAGAAGACAGATAAAATGTAAATGATGTTGGCAATAGTAGTGAGAAGAATGAATTAAAATAAAAGATCATGTAAATGTGTTTTTTATTTTATTTTTATAAGGTGACATAAAAGTGAGGTTTTTTTTTTTTTTTTAAATATAAATTTCTAATGTATTTTAATATACAATGTAAGTCAAACGCGACAAGGGTAGTATAAAAGTGGCATAAATATGACATGAAAGATAGGTGATAAAAAATGCTTAGTTATATTAGTTTTGTACCATCTTTGTGATACCAAAAAAGACACAAGTGTATCACCCTCCCATGTTACTTAAAAAATAAAATAAAATAAATATGTGCTTTAGCATAATTATCCTTGCATATAGAATCTGATCAAAAATCTAAACATACATACCAACAAATTTTTAAAAAATGCACAATAAATATATTGTGATTATATCTCATAATTAGTATTTTCAGATTAATATAGATAAATTACCAAATTAGTCTTAGTTTATTTTTGCAAGCACATAACATGATACATTTTTGACCTTGTGGGTTATGCACATACAAGAGGGAATTTCACCATGTTGGCAAAAAGTGAATTTTGACCACAATATAGGATGAAGAACTGGTTTTAAACATGTCCCGATTGAACAGTAGATTTAAAATACTTATTTGAATTATGGGTTACATATTATTATGTAAATAGGCATTCTACAATAACATTTGGAACGCATGGTGAGTTGTAATAGAGTGAGTGTGTTCACTTTTAACTATGATCTTAAATTTAACATTTATTTGACAATTCCACAAAAAAAACAAAAAAAAAACATTTAATAAAAACCTAACCATCATTAATATACCACCACACATGAATTTTCTCTTATTTGATCGCAGAGTAGTAACCTTCTAATGTTGTGCCCAAAATTTTTGGCTGACATTAAAAGAAAAAATATTTTTACTACATATAAAGCTCAATTAAGTTTTTACAACACCACTTTTATTTTTTATAAGTATTAATCAAAATGAAAATAACATGGACTATAGCTTCCTATTGATTAATTTTTTTAGCCTATACATTCTTTAAATTTCCTGAAATATCAACAGGGAATAGTCGAGTTGACTTAATCTTGGAAAAATTTGGTTGCATTTTTGCAATATGTACAGGTAGAAGACAAATCCAATACATTTTTTCCCTTATATAATAATAAACACATTCATATTATAAATGGATAAAATTATTGATGAAGGAGGTCAAGAATATATCTAATATTATATTCATGGATCTCACACACACACTCTCTCTCTCCATGTGACCTCCTTCAACATTTATGGATGCTTGACATCATGCATCAAGTTAGACATGACTGCCATTTTCAAAAGGAAATAAAAATATCTCTGAAAAACATTTACATGTATGTACAATATCTTTATATCTCTTTATCTACAACATGGTGTGATTAAAGTGACAATAAATTTATAAATAAGGTTTAAAATTATATTGATTATACATGTTAAAAATTGTATCACTATTTATTGGAAAGAAAAAGGTAGTGAAAATGCTATTCATAATCTCAACATTATTCCTTTGTGATTTTTCATTATGTACATAATGGATATGATTTATTTATCGGCATATTCCTTCCCATTTGAAGTTTTATATTGATTTTAATATAAGATTATTTTATTAGTTTTATAGAATCATGTTGAGTTTATATCAATCTTCCAAAATTTATTTTTAAAGAGAGAAGATAATGAAATATAGTTAAATGTTTGCCTATCAATATCTAGAAGAAGCTCTTCAAAAGAGCAAACAATATAAAATAAAATCCAATTTATATAAGAAGAAAGATCTAAATTAAATAAAGATACAATGCCATTAACCTACATTTTTCATTTTTTTTGTAAAGTAAAAAAAAAAAAAAAAAAAAAATTAATCATGATTTGAAATACTGATAATTGCTTAATAAAACATCATTGTAGTAACTTGATAAAATTTATGTTTGAACTTTATTATAGTTATCTATCACAAACATCTGTAATTATCTTATATAAAACTCAAAATGTATGATATAATTATTATTTTTATTTAATTTTTATTATATAACATTATATATTATTTATTATAGACACATTTCAAATACTATAATAAATTTATAAATAATATATATATATATATCTAAAATAAATTTATGTAAAAAATATTAAGAAATATTATTTTTCATATATCTATATTATATTAAATTTATAAAATAAATATAATAAACCCTTCATAAATAATAATTATTGGTACTTTTTGCATATTAAAATTATCTAACATATATATCAAATATATGCTACTATTGTAATATAATGTTATTCTATTTATATACCAAAATTAAGTTCACATTTTTATATATAATTAAAAATACATAATTGGGTTCACCTACTTCCACACACAATATAAGTGCGGGGTATTCACCATATAATCTATATATAATATAGTCACTGCAAGTCACAAGGGGTCACACTATGTATATAATGTTACTTTATTAACCCTTCAAGTTGGAAACTATTATACCCATATATTATAACTATTTGCCAAGTGGCCATAATATTGATTATCATGGCTCAAAACATAATGATTATATACAAGTACCAAATGTGATCTTAAATTCACACATAACCTGTATTATATTACGTTTGTGCACCTCTTTGTTGGACTCGCTTAAAATTTTCATTGTGATCGTAACCATAGTGTGAGGATGCAAGATATGACCACATGGAGGGTCAGATTATATCATGTGGATATGCCAATATATCGTGATCAGGGGTTAAATTTGACGGTCACCCTTGCCCATCAAGAATTTTTTTTGTGACGGTTTTTAAGATAATGTCACCATGCACGCAACGTTCATTTATCATTTTTGACTTTCATAATTCTATATAGAAATTAATTAAACTTATTGTTCATGTGATGGGGAACCCTGAACAACTCTCCTGATGGATATTTCTCAATATTTCTCAAGCGTTGAACAATTGGAAAATTTGTCTTTATGCAAATTTTCCATTTGCAAATTATTATATAGAATGCTTCTTTCCAGCTACAGAAGTGTCAAGTGCATAGTTCTTCAACAAAGTCTGTTACCTGCGAACTATCTGTAATGACTGGAATGTTCATATTTGTCAGCTTATCTCCTCAATGAGATATGCATTAAACACAGTTATGTCCCTTGAAAAAGTTCACCCCAGACATATTCTAAAGCCAATCAAATTTAATCAATTTATTTGGCCTTCTAAATGGTTCCTAGCAAAGATTGAAAGGTAATTCAATCGAATATATTAGGTGGTTTTGGATCAATTTATTTGGCCTTCTAAATCAAAGATTAAAATGTAAGTTACACCTATCTCAATGAGAAATGCATTTAAGGCAGTTCTGTCCTTTCTGAAGCCAATTCAATCGAATATGTTTGGTGGTTTTGGATCAATTTATTTGATCTTCTAAATGGTTCATAACAAAGAATGAAATTTTCTGCATACTTTGGTAGGTAATTTATACCTCTCTCAATGAATATGGTGGAAACATCAAGATTATTAGCCACATCCCTTATAATAGCACAAGCGACACAGTAGCAATAAGTTTAACTAGAGTTCATTGCATCAACTCTGTAGGGATGGAGCCAAAAAAACACTATATTTTATTACAAGAAATGCACTATAATTTACCTGGCAGTCTAATAATCTAATATTTTTCTCTCAATAACACCTATATAATTTGTATCCGTAACTTAATTTCAAATCCCCTAAAGCTAGATAGACCTATAAGGCCAACCTCAAGTTTTGTAGCCATGAATTTGATAGTAGGTTAATTGTATTCAGCTCAAGTTTGGTAGCCATTAATCTGATGGCAAGCTAATTGTATTCTGCACAGACAACCATAACACAATTTTCAGGACAATTTCTGAAGGTTCGAGCATAGGCTTCTTCTCCTTGGACATGAAACTAAAAATAGTCATATCTAAAACTCAAGAACCTCAAATCTCAAATATTCCAACTATTGTTTTTTAAGAGCCACATCTTAAAACTAGAAATACAAAGAGTAGGAGACGTGAAATACATGATTCACCGCATCAACTGGTGAAAACAGATCTAATGGGGTGAAGTCCTTCTTGTAGAGAATATTTATTGCAATAGTGTAGTTTAAGCCAAATACCCTTACAGGATCCATGTCATTATAGACAAAGATAGGAAGCGATCCCTATGGGTATAGGCAGAAGTGTAATTTCATTTTGGTTCTATCTGCTATACTTTAAAGATTCGTTTCCTAAAAAGGAAAAACCCTATTCTTAGCAAATCTTTACTCACATGAAAATGGAAAAATAAGAGGGCTAGCTTCTGAAGGGGAAGAAGGAACATCAGGGTTGTCCATAGATACAGAATGAAGATATGGAGGCTTGACAATAGTGATGCTCTGTGTTACTTGTGTTGCCTCCTCACTTGATCTCTCTAATTCTGCACTGGATCTGTGCTCCCTCAATCTTCTTACAGCCTCTTCAGTCTCTATTCAATCACATCACCAAATCATGGGTTTCAAATCTCATATTTAACCAAATCCAAAGATCTGGATCACTATTAAAAACATCTTAAAAATACCCAAATATCAATTTTTTTGGGATCAATCGACAATGGAGTTATTTCTTAGCAAATGGCAGTGTAAGATAACAAAATTATACAAACATTAAAATCATTAGTACCCATAATTACACTTTAAAAAAAAACCATTAAAAGGGATACAATATACAAGTGTAATAAACTTGGAAAGGATGAATGACCAGGAATGTTGATGGTGGCACACTTCCTGAGTTTGCCAAGGCCATTATCAGGCTGAGGGCCTACAACAGTATCATCCCAAAGTTTATCCAAAAGCCCCATTGTTTACTCTCCTCCTTCCAAAACAAAAAACACCTAATATAAAAATGAATATTTTCCACCCACTTGTTGTGCAGAGATTGTGATCTCTAAAACCCCCGCCCTCTCCTACAATTTATAGCAGACTAGTTCACAATTATCATCGATAAGTTTGCTTAACATGACAAACCCCCGTCAAAATCTATAATTATTATCTATAATGCAAAAAATCCCTTTAGAAAAATCCCAGGGTTAAATTTGTTAACTTGCTACTTGCTAGTGCCTAGCTCTATGTCTAATGTCACTGTCAGACTTCAAGTTCAGTATGTCACGAGTATGACTCACATAAATTATAATACATTGTCAATTTTCAAGACTCAAGATTCAAGACGCGATTCATGAATGTTTGCTAGCCTAGAGGCTGGAGCCCGCGTGGCGCATACTATGATCACATGGTGATGTCGGGCCAGAGCAGTGGAGAGACAGACGGGGTTGGGGAGTCGGGACTGGGAGTCAGGAATCAGATTTCGGAGCTGGAGGGCTGGAGCCTAGAGGTTAGAATGGAAGATTGGAGTCCGTAAGTCCCTATACCTTATATAAAATTAGAATGGGTGTTTTTCAAAAGTGAACATCAAAATGATGATTTTTTTAAAAAAACTCTCCATCTTTCATTACGGTTTGAAAAAAAAATTGGAAGTATTTTATGTTTACAATGGTAAAAAACATCTAAACGGGGGTCAAATTTAACCCCTGATCGTGATGCATCCATGTAGTCACAGCGGCATTTGATAAAGACATAAATATTTTAGATCTTGTGTCTTATATTTTATCCCTTTTTATATTCATAATTTTATAACGATTTACTAACAATATAATATTTTCCATCACCATAAAAACACAATACTTATAATATTAAGTGAAATGTAAATAACACTTCAATCTTATGAACAATGCCCCTTAATTATATCAGACATGACCTATTATACACTACACCCTAAATTACCATGTATCATTACAAAGATGAAAATAAAAAGGTGAGCCCATGATCTCGATAGTGAGACATTAGTTCATCATAGTATACTAACCATGAAATAGGATCGTTAGTTTTCTTTTTTGAGCACACAACTAATGATACTAAATGAATGGTTCATATTTCAAATATAAATATTTTATGACTACCTTTTGAGAGCTAGGAGTTTGGTGTAGATCAAATAGATTTTCAATTTGAGTGATCTAAGTGAGTGGATCGTTACCATCAAATTTGCATAAGTCCACTTTCGACAACCTCAATTTCAACCTCATATTGGCGGTGTTAGTGTTGAAAGAAGGAGAACAAGAATGGAAAAGTGGATGGTTGTTGAGTGTCAAATGAAATGAAATGGTATCCGATTGTGTCGTGATCTACTGAAACTAATTGCTCACACCATTAAGCTCCCTTTGCATTGCTGATATTTGAGTTTAGACTTGCACATTCTTCTACATCAGGTAGTTTAGATTCCATTGAACTTGAGAAATCATCTATGAAGACATCATATTCTTGAATCCATGTCATCTCCTAAATGAGTTTTAGGGGTTTCTTTCCCTTTCCCCTCCTACAAGTGTTAGGACCAACCATAAGAAGGCTCGATGAGTTTTTTTTAGTGGTGATTCTTCGTTCATCTACGAGTATTCTATTTTTTGAAGTCGGCATTTGGAAATATTTGTGGAGTGGATGATAGGGTGGGATCACCTAAATTTTTGGGGTCCAAGTTAATATCAAGGAGAGGTTCGCCTACATTTGAATGTAAGTTTCCTCATATAAATGTAGTTTGTTGATACCTCAAAAGCCAATCTGAAGGAATTTGTCATATACTATCGGGTGACTTTAGGAATTTTTTTGGTGGTTTGTATTTCAAGTCCAAGGAGTGCTTTAAGAATCAACAGTTTCTAGCAAGGTATGCAATGATATTTTTACAATATAATTTCTTTGTATTTTTAAATTGTAATTCCATTGATTGCTCTTTAAGTGCCATCACTTCATTTAAACATGAGGGCATTCAATGACGACTTGTGATCACCCAATGACATCTTACAAGTGTGGGCACTTGACAACAACTTATGGGCACTTGACTCCAATCTAACGATGCTCAATGATAACATGCAAACAGATGATGCCAAGCTATGGGTGGATGATGGCAGGCTACGAGCAGATGATGATAGGTTGCCTACGGTGGATGCTAGCAGTCTATGGGCATCTACCCACAAGACTATGAGAAGAACCCTGCATGCTATAGGCATCTGCCCATATGATGTAGGCATCTACCCACATGCTGTAGGCATCTACCCACAGGCTATAGGCATCCACTCATAGGTTGCAGGTGTTGCAGGTATCCACCTATAGGCTACATGTGGATGCTTACAACTTATGGGCATTCGCCTATAGCCTATGGGCATCTACCTGTAAGGTGGATGTCCATAGGTTGTAGTCATCCATTTGTAGGCTATGGGCAGATGCCTACAACCTACAAAAGTCCACCCACAAGCTATATGTATCCACCTGCAACCTATAAGTGGATGTCTGTAGCCTATGGGTGTCTACCTGTAACCTATGGGAATCTACAATTAGGCTTGCAGGTAGACACCCAAAAACTATAGGCATCCTCTCGCAAGTTGCCAACATTCACCTGTAGGCTATAGGCATATGCCCATAGGCTATCAGTGTCTACTTGTACGCTATCAACATATGCTCATAGTCTGTTATCATCTACTCACAAGCAATTAATATCCTCCTATACTTTGTAGGCCTTCTCTCACACACTGTAGTCAGGCACCCATAGGCTATCATCAGGTACCAACAGACTATAGTCAGTCACTGATAGGGTTTATGTGATTTATTGTGTGGCATTGCATGATTCGCTTATAGAACGATATGCCTTCCAAACTAATTCATCACCATTATGAATATGATTTGCCTCAAGACCTCTAGGGATTTTTCATATGGCCCACTAAAATGAACCCTGAGGGTTGATGGTGAACTTTATTTTGCCTTGTTAACCCAGCTTTGACCATGATTTTTTAAAAATATTTTGACCTTAAATAAAAAATATCAAAGAATAAATCCAAACTAATTTTTTTCCAAGATTTCCAATAATGCAAATAAATTTGAATTTTTTTAAAAATTATGAGCTATGGAGTGAATTTATGAACAACTCTAAAATTTTGATAAATTTTGAAAACATATCCAAATGAGATGAAATATGAATGGAATATTTATTGAATGATTTTGCACCTCAAGTAAAATAATTCTAGATAAATTTGTAACCATTTGTGAGATATAGTCACATTCTAAAATCTTAGATTTTTGACTTGATTATGGCCCAAATAAAAGCTCTAATACCACTTGTAATGATATTACTTCACCAAATAAGTATAATAATGACAATATATCACAATGATATGGAGATCTAGTAGAAAATATGAATAATAGATAAGCCACTTCGAGTGGGAAACCTCCCAAATGCTTGCAATAAGAAATGAATACTTAATATGATGATAAACAACTAACCCTACCTCTTTTTTATAGTCTACTAAGGCCATGGACAACCCATAGGCCGACTTACTAAGCATATGAGTACATAGATAAATGTAAAATAATATGCAAAAGGGTTATGCAAGCCACAGATCAACCACACATATCCCTAGACATGCCAATGGTTAAGGGCATAACACAATTACACTTGGAGCCTTAGCAAAGACATACATAGTTCCAAAGTTTAAAAATTCAAGGCCTCAAGCCTTTGAGTTCCCATTTCATGAGATTTCTCCATGTGGTATAATTCCATTAAGTCACATCCATAGAGCATGTAAATCAAAATAATAAGTCTAGAGACCTAGATAAGTGAGAAACAAACAAGGCCATGACTAAATATACACATGGCCAAAGTAGGAATAAATGGGTTTGACAACAAAGGAAAAATTGGTAAATGATAAATTTACACGTCTTAAATAAAGTGATGGACATACAAATCTAACAAAATGTTTCCATATGGAAAACACAAACCCTCTAAAGCTGACTGGCATGTTTAAATTTAAAATGAGAACTAAATCAAAAACTAATATTTGCATTGAATTCACATGAATTTAACATTCAATGCATAGTCTTTGGGCAACGTATGCAAAATCTAAGTGAAGAAATGTCACTTTATCATTAATCTATGAGTAAACATTGTAATTTCAAGCTCTCTAAGAACCAAAAGCCCTAATTTTCCTTGAATTTTTTTGAAGAGAATTTAGATAGTTATACAAAAGAATTGCACAGTTCAAATCATTAAAATGGATTATATAAAATCACCATGAGTCTAGGTTCCTTCTATCTACTCCATTACTATATACACTGAGTATATTGACACAATATTAAAAAAGAGTTCATAGATTTTAAGTTCCCATACTATCCAGTCCTCTTAAATGAAGTGGAGTCTGTAGCACTTTACTCTTAACATGATTGAATATATCAAGAGGAAAAATAGTACATTGATGACCTACTAGAAATTAAGACCATGGGACTCCATCAAGCAACAATGAAACCAGAGCTAATACCTTGTATTGATTTACTTTGTGATTTGTTTTTTAATGTTACTTATTCTGGAGGTTGTTTACACCTTAAAAAATGAAAGAATGACATTATATAAATTTAGATAAGGGCATATTAGAGATACCTCAGGATATTAACACATGAGGTAGCCTTTAACCAAGTCTCGGCCAATGTATATCTTGATCACAATAGTCTAGATGAAAAGAAGAAACACTTTGGCTAGTAAAAGGCTAGAGACTAAACCCAAAGGGGGGCCATTTCTTCTAACAATATCATTAAATTTAGGTTTGTTATCATAATAGCCATGGCCTATTTGAAAGGATTTTATGGTTTTATCATTAGTACATATTCATAGGTGGAATATGTCTCATGGCTAGAATTCTCTAGACTTCTAATAAAATTGTGGCCTTAGGAGAGGTAATCAGTGTCAGACTGAAGACCCAAATATAAAAATAGGAACAAAGGCCTATAGATGGAAAGTTTTGTATAATGTCATATCTACTAGATGTATTCCTTGGGATGGTCCACAAAACCTATGGGGAATTGTGGTAGCCATCAACATAATATGTAGATAATATAATTTATGAAGACTATCCTTTTACGTTTTTCTATAGATACAAGAATGAAATCACAAGGAATTGTGAGGAAATACATCTTCAAGTTTATCAGTTCATTCATGGCACTCAAATGCATATAAATTTGGAAAATTTTAAAAGCAACATTGGAAAAATTGGGTATTATTGGTAATATCTAGATTGTATTTTAATCTAAATTACAGGGACAAGGGCACCCTTTTTCTTTTTACCATGCCACATTCTAGACAATCATGTAGAGAAACAAGTGCCACACCAAATACATAATCATATAGATGATAAACTTTGAATTAAACATTATACCTATTAGTATTAAATGCATATGATCATCAGGCAACTCCAAATTTTGGTAAGATCACATTTCAACCAAGTTGAAAAAATCAGATCTCATTATAATTTAAAGGTGGCCTAATTTAGGGAATGGGACCCTAAAAAAATGTTAGACACCATCTTCAATATCTTAAAGATAATAAGGGGTAATTATTACATATGGTCACCAAGAGTATGAGAATGATCATATATTCATGAATGCATCTGATGATTCATGAGTGTTGACATACATGAATAAAAATAAAATGTCAATAATAATTGTACATACCATTCAGTATGACCCTGATATTACTAAAGAATAGACAAGTGATATGGTGGAGTAGGAACAAAATCCTTGAAGTCATCATTGGCCTCCAACACAACCTTAAGACTTAGTAGGGCAAGGCCAGCCTCCCTATCCCACAAGAAAATAAATTAATATATTAAAAGAGAGAGAGGAGAGAGAGAGAGTCCAACAATCTGAGGAGAATCTAAAAATTAGAAAGAAAATTATAAGAGGTATCCCTATCTCCATCTAGCCTCTACACATACGTCAAATACCACCATTTTGGGCACAAATATTATAGTTGAGAAAATTGCACCTCCTTAGGAAAAGCAAAATAGAAATTTATCTATGATACCTCTCCCTCCACTTACAATACCTATAGAAGTGAGCCTCCCAGAGTTTCTATAATCCCCATTATTATCTCTCCCATCCACTCCTCCATCCCCTCGAGCACCTCAACCAAGGCCATCTCTATCCATTATTCCCTCCACTTATGTTGTTCCACTCTCCCTTTATTCACCACCACCTATAGTAGTAGTCCTTACTACTGTGTTTCCTTCATTTATTTCATTACCCCCTTCATCTACCATTCCTCATATGGTAACTTACCAATATAATTCAAAAGTTTTGCTATCCTCCTCACAAATTTAACAACTAGAGGAAAGACCATCATTAGGTGTTGTTGCTTTATAAGAATCCCTTATTGAGGAGGAAGTACAAGAAGAGGAACATGGACATGTAATATACTTAGTAGATTATGCTACTAAAAATGAAGAAAGAAATGTATAATTAATGAAGGGACCTCAATATAGGTTAAGTGAGGAAGGAACCCTAGATGAAGCATATGAGGAAGCATAATTAGAAAAAGCTAAATCTATGAACCTAGGAAGTTTACAAGAGGAAGAATCTGTGGCTAGAACATCATAGGAGATCCTCACTAAAAAGGAGATAGGAAAAATCAATGAGGTAGTTTATTCCCTTATTTCTTATGTTACTATTGTAAATACTCAAGCTACATATTTACCTATGGCTATTCAAAGGCCTCCACCATTTTTTAGTTCAGTTGTTTTTTTTATTCCTTTAACATCCACACCAATAATAATCTGAATAAAAGAGTATATTTTTAGAATTTAGTTTTAATTTAAATTTTTGATCCTAAATGGCCACCAGTCTTCCCTACATATTCATCTCAATTGGAACTATAAATGTCATAGTTTACACATGTACTTTCTGCCACAATGATATTTGTGAAAACCATAGGCTTGACGAAGTATGTGGATGAAGTCACCCCACATAGGGAAGCCTCACCATGGCAAAGAATTATTTATTCACCCATACAATTCTCAATTAAAATAAGTGTTTCATTATCACCTTCAATAATAAACCCCCCTCAAATGATCACTCAACCGTCTATCTCTAAAGACCTAAGTCTTCCAGAAGAAGAAGGGGGACTTATTATTCCTCAATGGGTTAAAGAGATACAAGGCCAAAAAATTGAGAGACAAAATTTGGTTATTACAAAACTACCTACAGTATCCACTCATTTTTATAAGCATAGTATCACCCTAAAGAGGGTGAAGAAGAGGAAGGTGGTGAACATAATTACTAGGAGGAGATAGAGTTTGAACAAAGGGAATTTTTTTTTCCTTTAGCCAAAAAGGTTAAAACTAATCCAAATGATCCAAAAGAGTATACAAAAGATTTCTATTCTTTTGTGTATTTAGTTAGAGAAGCAATGAAAGAAATATACAAGAGCAAGGAGGAGGAAAAATAAAATTTACTATAGAGACATATTATTCATGCCCTTTTAAAAATTTTAGACAATGTACAAAGTGTAGCCACTAGTATGTATAATTTTTTGAATAACATTCGAGTTTCTAGAGGAAAAATCTAGTCTGATAGGACAAAGGTGATTAAAATTTTACACCAGATAAAATATTATGAGAAAAGGCTTACCTTTTTAGTTCAATGTTCAAGGAGTAGTGCATTCAATCATCTAAACCTAAGTCTAGCTAAGATGTTTCATGGGCCCTTAGTTATGCAATTATCAAAAGGGATATTTCCATTAACTAGCATACATAGATGAAGGATTTGATGGGAAATTTTAGAAGCCATAAGAGTGATGCCTTGTAAATTTTGAAAGATATGAGGGTCACTAATGTGATTACCTCTATAGAGAATTAGTCAACAGGGCCAATTTTGAGACACTCGTTAAAAAAATTGCAAATAACTTTAAGGAGGAGGTTGAAGGAAATATATACAAAACTAATGATGAGATCATGTAGACGATAAATTTTTCTAAATACATAGTGATGAAGGCTAAATCCCTTGGTGCTGAATTCAAGAGCTTGGAGATAGAACACATGAGGTAGATGGTTGAAGCCATCCAAATATTAAAGCCTACCTTGATCAATTATGCTATTATTAATAAAGATTTTCATACAGTGCATACATTATTTAAAAAACTCAAAGCCATAAAGGGTGCATCTAGAGCATCACAAAGCACACAAAAAAATATGATTATTGCCACCTTGTCACAAGGTCCCCAATTTTTTGGATATGCAGTCATGCATACTCTAACAGGGTATGTTTTGATTCTAAAAAGACATAAAATGTCTATTTATATTTCTATAGATATCACTTAGATATCTTCGTCTACTAACAGTCCCACATCAACACCATTTTAAATACAAAAATATATTTTCATGTTTCAGTTAATTTGAAACTATTGATTCCTAATTTATTTGGCATTTATATAGTGTATTTAGATGAAGAATTTCATTATGGGTAAATACTTTTGTACATGCATACTCAACATAATTTTCACATAGTTATATTTTTATAGATGTAAATATAGACTTTGCTTGGGAGATGAGGCCTTCCCCTCCCTAATCTTATATATATTTATATCATCCATATCCCAAAATGAGGAGAATTTGGTTATGAAACTTAATAGAAAATTATATGGATTGTTTTGAAATTGGTATTGATGTACAAATATAATTATTCTTCAAACTTATGAATCTTGTAAGAAGTTATGTCATTCTTGTATCTTATTCTCTTATTTATGCATGAATATTCTCTTAAATATAATTATTTATATTGTGATATTGCTAATTTGAATGACTTTTTTGTATTAATCATAATCTCCCTTTGTAGATGTGAAATTGTAATCTCACATCAATAGTAACCTTTGATTATATATGTTAAAGTTTATTGTATTCTTATTTTATTAGACTCTTAACTATGTTTTATTTTTGTGTTCTTACAATACCTTGCAATAGATATTAGTTCCTAATTACTTATCTAACTCATAGTTAAGGAACTGACGTAGAAATACTTCATCTTGTTTGGTCTACAAACCTTCTTTTCTACCCATCTTTCCCTCTTTTGAGTTTCTTTTGGTCAAACCCACCTTATATTAGATCCATCATATATCCACCCATCTCAAGTATATTTAGATTCACATCCATAACTAAACTATCCATGGTAAATAATTGATCCTCTCATTGGTATTCCACCAATAGGTTGTTTATAAAACCCAATTCCATACAACTCATGCCATGGATTAAATTTCTATCACCGATCTTAAAACATTAGAGGCTACCTCTTAAGGTTCCTTAGTGTGTATATGACCCACATTAATAGGTAACCTATTTTTTGTGGTAAAGGGAGGTGGTGAACCTCTGCATCTATTTATTTGAAAATCATCACTTGAGTTGCTCTATATATGCTCAAAAGATTAACAAGGTCCACCTTAGACACTAAATTACTATACTCATCTTTAAAAATCCATAGAAAAGTTAGGTCATATAAAGGTGTCTTGAGAAGACCCTCGGATCAATCATAATCTCCAAACAAATGAACCCATCTTCTCATACACCCCATGACCAAAACCTAGATAATTGGATCTACTATCAATGTCATTGGATACGTGCATAATTTACCCAAAAAACTTAAGAAGTATATTTCTTGTTTTTCTCCTTCAAGAGGTAGGACTACTGAAGAAAATGAAAAGGCATTTAAAAATACTTTGGTAATACTCAATCTAGTCCACAAGGATGTGTCATATATACTCTTTCCCTTTACATTTCAATATGCTACCTATGATTAGTTTCGTAATGTCCAAGTGGGCTCAATTACATCTCAAGATGAATGTCAAACACCTTTTTGGAACTATTTGGAAAAGTCACTAGTACAAGTGCCATATCAATACTTTGTAATCATGATAAGAGAACGAAATGAACCAATCTAACCCTTTAATGCTAGATTCGAAAAGATGCACATTAGACTTGAAGTTGATTATCAACCTGATGAGGTGTTAACCCTTAAAATGTACAAGAATGCCCTAGACCCTATGATTGGTGTCTTTCTCCATATGGATAAAAGTGTTGGTACATTTACTTTGGCTTATATTTAGTATATTAATGTTCATAAACAATTGAAACCTTACTCACAAGCCCTAACCCCACTTAATCTTAATCTTGTCTTTCCAACCTTCAGGCAAATTCCAAATGCAAAATAGAATAATGTGGCCCAAAACCAGAACTAGATGTAAATCCCTTTGCCTTTAGCCCATACTCCACTTAACCAACACCCAGCTTCCTAAATAATTCTACCCTTGCATTTTAAAAACAAAGAGAGTCTCAATATTTAATACTAGTTAATATTGATACTACATAGGGTACTATTTTTGAATCCATAGCAATAGAACTAGAAGCTATCAATTAGATGGTTTATAAATTACGTAATGAATTTTAAAACATGCATAAATTCATGGAGAACACTAGTGGATAGAAATACCAACTAGAGTTTTAGATTCCATAGGTATAACAAGGATTTTAAAAGACCTGAAAACAATCTAGAACAACTGCCACCTAATAGGATGCTACAACACTTCCTAAATGGTGTCACATTCATAATAAAACACACCATGGTGAGATACACTCCATATATTTTTGAACTTCCTTCAAAATATTTTAGAATGAAATGGATAGACATGAAGTTTTTGAAAATCTAATAAAACCATCTTCCTCTACTACTCCAGGACATCCCAATACAACAATGGTCGTTGAGATCTATGACTTCCCATTCCCAGTGGAGGATGAGAAGGAACCATAGAACAATAATGATAATATCATGCTTTCCAATAGTTCTAGTGGAACAATTAAAATATGATGAACAAGTATCATACTTCCACTTACACACCTATAAACAACAATACTAACACTCCTCTAGATCAAAACACTAATAACAATCTACCCCTTCCAAGAAGGGATGATCAATTGCAAAGTGTAGAGCCACATAGTAGAGGAGGGTGCAATGTTGTTGAGGACATGAAGAAGTTTAAAGCCAACATCAATCTTCACAAGTTAGCTTACATCACCAAACAGAGAGATTTGTTACTTAAATCCATAACTAGAAGATCATTTATTGATAAATTAAAAGCTATGCATCTAAACATGGTTGTTTAAAAGGACAAGCATGAGGTACAAAATTTTCTAGTTGACCACTAAAATAATCGAAAAGAACATACATAATTGCTTAGTTGACTCAAGTGCCTTAACCAATGTGATGCCTACAATAGTGTCCAAGAAATTGGGTTTAACCCCAAAGAAATTGGGTTTGAGAATTTTAGGATAACTTTTGGTAGGCTTCCCATTATGTAAAAATTATGATTCTAATTTTGTTTGATAAATTCTATTTTTGTGATCATTTTGAGCTATCATTTGCCGTAAAATTCCAAGTATTGTGGAAGTTGTGAATTTATAAAATTCTACCGTAATTTTATAATAACAAATTTTAGAATTTGAAGTTTTGACTTTTGAAAAATATTGACTCAAAAGTTGAAACTTTGAATTCTTGAAATTATTATGGCAAAATTATAATAGAATTTCATAAATTCACATCTTTCAAAATACTTGGAATTTTAGGGCAAATAATAGATCAAAATTATCAAAAAAATAGTATATATATAAAAAAATTAGAATCATAATTTTCCCACTATGGGAAGCCCACCAAAAGTTATCCTAAAATTATAAAAATCCTAGTTCACTATTGAAATAATATAATAAATTATGAATAAGGGCACAAAACAACCCTCTAACTCTATAAATTACACCAAAAATAACTAGCCAATACTAGAATAAAATATTAAAATTACCTTTGACCCTTAAAAAGCGTTCTAAAGACAAATATGCCCTTGTGAGAGGGGTCACCACACTCCCAAATTAGGTTACCACCCTTGGGATGGACTCCAAACTCGATCAAGCTTCTCCATTGAGATCGACCTCCTCTTTGACATGTAATATATGTATTCCCAACTCTCTGAAGGGTTTGTAATAATTTTTTGTTGAAGGTAGTATCCAAAGACACCTTTAAAGATCCACTTACACACAACTATTCAAAATTGAGGCACAATTATAACCCTTGAATAAAGCTACCCTAGTATAATAATGAAGGGTTTTATCCCCAAATTCCTTGGTGCACTTGAAGGTTTTCATCCTCAATTCACTTGTTCAAGCTTGGCGTAATTGTAAAATAATTTAAATATAAAAACTACATAACCTTTTGAAATGATCCTTCCCTTTATTTTTATATTCTTCCTCTAATTTTTGCACCCAAAATAGCGAGGGAGAGTTGCCTTTTTCATTTTAATAAAATTAAATATTAAAATATTCCTTATAAAATTAGTTTTAGTAATTAAATTCTTATGACCCTCAAAAGATCCCAACTTAAGTGAAAATTAGATAAAAAATACTTTTTTTCATAACTTAGTTGAAAATTAGAAAACTTAACTACTTTTCAGCTTTTTCTCTTTGAACAGCTCCCACATAGTTCCCTTATCTTTCTTTCCCTTAGTCTTATGGGAAAAAAACCAAGATAATGATCTATAAGCAAATAATGCTAAAAATGGGGACATTACAGGCCATACCAATTTTTTAAATCATAATACAATTCTAATTATATAACCTATTAAGTATGCATTTGTTTTATAATGAGGATGGAGTTGTGTGTTTTGCAATGCAAACAATGTGTAGTGACACAAGTTAATAATGACTATTTACAAATATAAAGGGGGGATAATTTATATATAAATATAATTATGATTTGATTATCAAGTATTTTCATGTCCTAACCTTTACTTCTCATAGGGACTTGGCACTTTGTGCCCTTATTTTTATTGGCATTCTATTTATTCAGTGAAGTTGAAGTGTTATAGGTTGCATGACTTGCAGGGTTGAATATGGAGGTGGGAAGTTGTAGTCATTGATAGAAGACATGAGTGAGAACATAATCATGTAGGGAGAATCCCTGTCACCAAAAAAATTTAGTGTTACATATTGTCACTTAGATTTTCACCCTTTGAGGAGATGTCTCAACTCTCGTCATCCAAGTGACACAATTAAAACATCTATAGGCTTGTATGTGGCCTATGAATGATGTGAATCTCTAGATAGGGATATCTCCTTTGATGTGGCACTTTGGATCACTAATACACCTAAAATTTGGGGGGGGGAAGGGAGAGAGAAAATTGCAAGCAAACTATCCTAAGGGAGGTGATACACCAAATAAGTTGATGACTTCCAACCAGATACATGTTACACATGAAACCAAGAGACTAAACAAACATACATTTTTCCAATCTACATCTTCTCAAATCAATATTACATTACGAGGTTATGGATGAATGTTTAGGATAGGAGGAGTATACAAGAGGCCTTGAATGGAAATAGTGAATAGACTAACTCACTCAACCTTGGAACTTACTAGAGCACTTCACATGCCCTACAAGAATAATCTTTCTAATTGCAGATTGGTGAGATAATGAAACAACAATGCCAAGGAAACAAGTCATCACTTACGCAAAATAAATTATCCAAGTGAAAAAACTATGAAAAATCATGGAAGAGGTAAAAATTAGTATTTTTATTAATAAAATGGTATGTAAATGAGCAAGGATTTGGGATACTCAATTTGAGCATAAGTTACAAATGCCAAAATGGCTAGTTCTTATAGAACTTGAGAGAGAGTGGAGAAGAGATAAGTTTAAAGGTCACAAGGGAAATTTTATAGATGATAAAAGGAGTTACAAATTCATGAAAATTATATGTGAAATGAACCATGTGATTATAGGAATCTCAAGTGTCATCTCAAGTCATAAAACTCATGAAAAGTGGCGTAAGAGTTGTCAATCTAGCTCAGAAACCTGTCTTCATCATTTGGCCCTATTCAAACATAAAAAAAAGTATTAGGTATAGTTATGATGATTTTAATGAGAGGTAATCATTTTATACATGCCTCTCTATGCATTATGTATAGACTTGGTCATCTAGAATCATTTGGAAATGAGCCATCATCATCTGTAGTCTAAGAAACTCCTCTTTCACACACTTTGCGCACTTGGCTTCAAAAAAGGCATCAGTTACTCATAAAAATACATAAAATGGAGTGAATGATTTTTTTTAATATCCTCCATTTCCTTAGAGGAATTTGGCATAGCTTAAAATTAGCTCACTTGAAGTTTTCCACCCTTCTCATGAGCTTGCTTACTATGCCAATTTTGAATGGTTGAGATGAGTGCTATTATTTGAAAACTTAAGAGTTTTTATGAATAAATAAATTAACATATTTAGTTATTAAATTCCTAATATTCCCCTAAAAATTAATTTAATCTCTTGAATGTTCCTAGAACCTACACAATGCACAAAATAGTCAATAAAACCTAGTTTGTACCCTGTCGATATAAATTATGTACAGTCCAATAGGATGGGGAGGATATTTAATGGGTTATCTAAAAGGCCTGCTAACTTTAATAATCAAATTTGTCTATTATAATATCTTTCCAACCTTATTTTATCCATCAGGTCAATACCCAAGGTTTGCAAGGGTTTAAGCCTGTTTTGACCTCTTAAGTTTTGTTCATAAAGGTTAGAAGTTAGAACTGAAAAAAATTCCAAAAAATAAAATTTTAGGACATCCTTGAACTTCCATAATCTTCTTATATCTCTATGAAATGTTCCAAGGGAGATATGACCATTTCAACTTGGCTTATCGAGCGTGCCTTCTCCATTCCCTACATGCTTGAAGTTGTTTTGAGCCAAAAAATGAACTCCCTATGATTCCTATGCATTATAATGGATAATAAACATCCCAATACATCATATAAACATGATTAAATAGGAAATAAATCAAAATATAGGCTGGAAGTGAAGTTGGACCTCCCATTAGGCTCTAGGTCTCAAATAATCCTGCAGGTATACTTGGCACTCCAAACAATTTTGTTTGGTTTCATTATTTTGTGATTAGTTTTAAATGTTTATTTATATGTATTAAAACTAAAAAATCTCCCTAACATATACACATATACCATGTTCCACCTTTGTCACCTTTTCCTCAAAACTATAAGTTTCATGCACAAAGGGAGTGCCCTCTGTCTAGGACAAAACATATGGTACTCCCATATTTCCATAGAAAATGGTGATTGTTTGAGAAGTTTTTATAGGTATTATAATTTTTATGTAAAATATTTGGGTCCTTGATAACATCAGTTGACCTTTTAACTTTTCAAAGACCTAAGATAGACTAGTGTAGAGACAAACTGTGCATGATTTGGAATGTAGACTATGTTTTTTGCTTGTTTTAGCCCTCTCTCTATTCAATATACATTAAGATAGTGTCATTAGGATATTATGATTATATTTAATGGGTTATAGTCTTTAGTAATCACTTAAAACTTTGATATACTCCTGCACACACCTTAAATCTCAAATAATATCCATTTCCTGATTGTGTTTCCTTCAATGTACCATACCTATAGGTTTTGTTTGTATGAATTAGACATTTTTTATAGAGCATGGGTCTGCTTAAAACCTTCCAATATCCTCTACCAATTATTTTTACTTGTTCACTCTTGTTTGGACTATATAGACTTCAATAATCCCAATCTATTTTCTCATTGCCTGCTTACTGTTATAGCTGTATGGATTAGGCCTTGAAACATTGAGGCAAACCTCATGAGACATTTATATGGTAATTTATAATATTTTTTAGACCTATGTTCACCTTTTATAGGATCGAACATCACTTAGACACCATGTTTTTCTCACTGTTTACTTACTGAGTTGTAGGTGAGTATTTTGAATGCTAGGACACCTATAGGTGTCATGGGAGATGGAGTATATAATTAAAAACTTCTCTAAATGACCCTTTTATTAATAAAAATATTAAATAATAGAGGAATGCTTTGGTGATTCCATTTCAAACCTTCATCTTGGATTATGTGCTACCTTATTTGAAGCTGTAGGAGTGTATCTCCTTATGAAGGGGTACTTGTAGGTGCCTTTTGAGAGAAAAACCATTTATATAAAATTATTTAAATAAATTTTAAACAAAAAATATTTTTGTTAACATTATATACAAATCAAACATAAATACGTGGTCTAGTACAAAATTTGAAAACAAAGGTTGCTCAAACTCAAAATCTTGTAGATGATATTGTAGGAATTTAGTGTTTTTGTATGCAACTTTGAGTCTTCAAAATTCCAACCTCCATTAGTGTTATACCTTCCATATTTTGTGGAGTGCTTGTTATTGATAGAGGCTTCAAGGTGTAGCTATATATATGTTTTAAAAATATTTGTAAACATGTTGTAATCTATCCACAAAACACCCCTGGTCCTCTATTTTGACATTTTAGGGATTTGATCCCTGAATATTGTCACTTGACCCTAGAAGGTGATCTACATTTGCATTTGCCAAACTAGCTTCCCACATGAGCCTTACATGATTCTAAACTAATGCCATAACTTCAATAATAGTTTCAAAACATGATTCATCACTCTATATAACCCCTCAGCTCTTTGTTAAGGTCACCTATAGGTGAACACTCCACTGTGCAAGTAGTGAGGATGAACATTTTAGGCAGTGAGTAGGATATACATGTTTGTGATTAATCCTAAGAATATTAAAGATTTATAAATGTAATATTATCATTCCCAATGGATTTAGAGAAGCTATAAAGGCTTTTATTCCAATATGGCATCATCTTGAATACCTATAGATGCATGGTGAGTTGCATACAAACAATGAGTATGAGACTATCAATATATCTCACAAGGACATGCCTTGTTATCAAAATAATATTTCATAATGATGTTACAATGAAACTTAAATATATTTAAAAGTATAAATCAATATTTCACACTCCATTTCAACATTTTGACCCTTCTTTCATGGCACCTGGCTGACTGCGTATAACATTCATAGGGTAGATTGGTTGTATGTGTGGTTGTGACTACAACTTCAAGGAGAATGTTACTTTGGAGGATAGGTTTTAAAATATATGTAATTTATATATAATATAAAACATGTAATTGGACCTACCATATCCCCATAAATCTATTATCAAAACCTGAAGATCCTAAAAATGGTGAAAAATTGCCTGTAACATAGGAAGGTGTATCCTCTTACAACATGAGATTATTTGCATATAAAAAAACCTTAAAACAATAAAAATATCATGGAAATAATTTTATTAGGGGATTAAAAATCATCTAAAACCAATCTCATCAAGTGAATTTTATGAACTTGTCCAAACCAAGGCAAAACCTATAGGGTGCATAGATTGGTAAGCAAAAAAACATAGTCAACTTCATGAGGATGGTTCATAAATCACATGAAATCATTATTATAACTCATATTATGTAAATTAATATCTTTAATTTAATTTCACCTCCCAAAGTTTTTTAACCTAAAATTTTTCCAACTATTCATACCAAGCATAAACTCGCTGATTGGTCCTATGTGTCTAGAGGGTGAAAAAGGAGCAGGATGGTTTTATCCTAGTTTTGACACTTATATAGTACTTAAAAAATGGAAATGGATATGAGGAATCTGAATAGTCATATTATGACCTTATCCCATGTGGCACACTTTCCCATGGGTCATACAAGTGCCAAAATCTTCTCTTTTCCCAATAAAATTGCTCTTTCTTCTGAAGAACCTACCACTTTTAGTTATGAAAAATTGATTAAGGCATGATATGACAAATTTTATATAACATAACCCTTAATACACCTTCAAACTTCCCTATGAGGCCGTACAACTCATTTAATACCCTATTTTGACCTCAAAATGATGTAAGGATTATAATGACTAAGACTAATATAACATGAAATAACATTAAATGACCTATAATACACCTTATTAAAACATATATTAGACCCATAAACATATAAAAATCAAGTTTTTACCTATAGGGGTTGTAATTTGACCTGTAGGGTCAAAATTGGTCAACAAATTAGTGACTCATAGGGGTAGTATGCCTATTATGCTAACTAGAATAGTAACCTTATCAGTCCATTTGGCTTAGGGAGTCATATGAAGTATGAAACAAAATAAGGATACCTTTGACCATACTATTTGATCAAGACAAAACCACTTGATTACCTCAAACACATTAAATAAAGGACACATGCCAAACAAAGAAACCACACTAACAAGACACACACATGTGATCAGAGAACTTAGGAAAAATAGGAAGAAAAAAAATATATACAACTAAAAATTAATCATACCTCTCTATAAAAGGTCAAAAAGAAATTTTCTTGCATCTCCTTCTTCATGAGATGAATCATGGTGCCAAACATGTTACTCTTTGGATTCAACACTTGATGGATTATATCTATTCCTTGACACTTCACTTGTTATTCTCTCAAGTAGATCATATTTAAATAGGTATCCAATGTAAATTTATTCCTCTTGGCCTTATACACATATCTCATATTGTTTCCCACTCTTCATCTCATGATTAACTTGCATCTTCTTTGTAGGCATGGCTTTAAGAGGAGTAAGTTTATGTTCCTTGGAAGATTCAGGCCAATATAATCTTGTTTTGACCTCCAAAGGCTAATGTGAACTTTGATCTTGCTTATCAATGACATTTTGGAAAATGTCATCTTGCTTACCATCACTCGCAATCATCTCTAAGCAAGTTGTAGACCCCTTGAGAGATTCAAACTCATTGAAAATGTTTTAAAATTACTACCACAAGTCCTCATATTCTCTTTGATCAACATAATGAATGGTAAAAACAAGATAAGCTCATTCATCCTCTTCTTTATAATCCAAAATAACTTCACCCAAGACTTCTTCTTTTACACAAGGAATTCATTCTTCATTATCAACCAATCAAGAAGACTCAACACAATGACTCACCTCTTCTTCAGAACTCAGGACCTCTTGAGGGCCTTCAATTTATATCTCAACTATTATAATCTGAATTTGCTTCTCAAGGGATGCAATATATTCCATATCCTTCTCCTTTTTGGTGATGCCAATACTCGACATCTTGTAATCATGTGACTTAGCCCAATGAGGATTTCAAGGAGTTGCATTTTATTCAAGCAAGAGTTTTGAATTTTCCTCAACCAAATACTCCTCTTTATGTTGCCATAAAATAGGTCCATTAAGGCAAAGGGTGATGGGGTGAGGACAAGATGAACTAGTTGGTGGATGTGGAAGATAAGACTCAAAATCTCGTTGAGAATGAAAAGTAAGAGATTCTTTTGGGTGTTCTTGAGGAAGGGGAGGTAGACCTTGGGCTAAAATAGCTTGTTTTTCTTCCTTCTATTTGATAATGACAAGTGATCATCATTTTTATTTACCTAACAAGAATGGTCGACCTTTAAATTTAATCATTGGCCCCTAGTACATTATTAGTAATTATTGCTATCAACATCAGCTAGGGTGGAAAACATAAGACAGTATTAGCCATGCAAATGTTTTAGTTGACACTTGTGAGACAAATGTAAATGACTGAGTGTGAGAGGAAAACCTATGTCACAAGCGGTAACGATACTTGGGTATGTTCCAAGTTAATCAAAACTATAGAGAAAAAAGAAGCCCCATTAGATATAAATACATCGGTTCAGTACTCGGTGGGAAAAATCTTGATGCACAGGACTTACAATGACTTACCATCCCATCTATCACTATTGCTTCCACCAAATATATCACCAAAAGGACAAGATACAACTAAACTAAGATAAACTAATTGTACATGCTGAGAATAAATTGCAATACTATGGAAAGCCCTGATCATAATGTATACACAATATTGGGGTAAAATGTATGTATCTGAATGTTGCACCTCGAGGCTATAGAACATGAAGCTAATTTGGATTGTAACAAATAATCTCCTTCCTCCATTATAAAACATTGAAATTGGGGGATGGGACACTAGATAGGGACATTCCAGTTTGTGTCTTGTGCTTGTGTGGAGCTTGAGGTGCCATAATAGGTGAATTTCTAGGCTCATGTCTACTCTACTTGCATCTGCATTACTTCCTATACCAACCTTTTGATTGTATCATATAAAAGGAGCTACCAATAAACTATTTATATTTTTATTTTTCAACCATTATAGGGGGATTTGAAGGCTCATGCTTGTTGTACTTACTCCTGCATTACTTCCCGCACCAACCATTTGATTGTATTATATAGAAGGAGATACCAATTAAATTTCAATATTTTTATTTTGAAATAATTAGCTTATATCTCATAATCTATTTCTTGATTCCAAACCTTACCACTTAGTCATATAGCTATAAACTAGCTAAAACCCCTATAGGGACTTGGCACTTTGTGCACCTTGTTAATTGTGTATGGAACATAACCCACCTTTACTAGTTTATTCCCATCACAAAATTTACTTTGCATGTGACACGAGAAGTTTCAAAAACCTTTTTTTTAATTGAATTTTAGATTAAGCATAACCAAAAAATTTTTACAAAGGTTTATATTTTCATATTTATATTATAATATGTTAATAGGTATTTAGAATATCTCGAGTGTTAAATAGTATATATTTAGAAATAGTTTGTAAGTATTTATTATTTTTTATATTGCATATTTTAAGATGTTTATGTATTTATTAATTTTAATTTTAAATATTATATTATTAATATATTTCCTAATTTTTTATAGTTTTTATATTTTTTTAACATTTTCAATTTTTATCTTTCTTTCTTTAAGTTTGATCATATTTTTGGTTCCTCCTCTATGTTTGATCATATTTCAATCTTCTTGTATGAATCATGATAACAAGCTCCACATATTTTCAAAGCATGTAATTATGCTCCAAACATGTGTATAGTGTAGAGTCCTAATATGGAACCTTTGGGCCCTTTTATGTTTTATCCTATTTGAACCTTATCCTGCATATTCATCTTTTTGATTATTTGTGACAGGTTTTCATATCAATAAGGTTGTAATTTGAATTCAAGTCATCTATAAATATACAAAAATATTAATGTATTTAAATATCGAAATGCTACACTAAAATTATCTAAGAATTATCTAACATTTCAAAAAGAGTTCAATATTATTCACATGGAATGTAATTATTAGAATATTTATTATAGATATGAAGTTCATGTTAGTGATATATTGCATTGCACTAGTTTAATTAACTCGTAAATTACTGAAATTATTAGAGTATTATTTCTGATTTTATTTATTATTGAAAGGACTAATAAATATAAAGATATAATAGTAATTTCCTAGTATAACACAAGCCTGAAAAACATATATTCTTTTCCTTATAATTTATCGATCTAGTTATCAAATTAGGGAAAGAAGAAGAAGATCATTTTTATTTTGATATAAGTGAAGGCAAGCAATATGGTGCAAGGTTCTTACAACCTGAAATAAACTTAACATAGTCAACAAAACATATTTCAATTTCTTGGCAGTTCATAAGAATTAACCTTCATGGGTGCTAACATGTATGAAGTTGAATGTGACAGTTTGTAAATCATTCTATAATCGTCACAAGTGTTAAACATTGTTTCCATTTTCACATTTTCATGATTTCCATTTGTTTACTAATAGGGTAGAAAACATTACTATATGAAGTGCAATTAGCATAAAAAATGAGGTAAATTTTTCATTTTTACGAGATTTATTTTTATTTTCTCAATTTAAATTATGATGTAAAGGTGGTACAAAATTGACAAATAATATCACATTATACTGTGAAATATGAAGATTGCGTCAATATTCAAAATGTTGGTTTTGAATTTAAAAAAAGGAAAGTTAGCTTACTTAAATACATAACTCTCTCAAACCCTTTTATAAGTAAAAACATAAGAAAATAAAATATTTTTTATGTGCAATGACATTAACAAAAGCCACATAATAGTGAAAATAATTCAAAAGGCACAAGTCACTAACACAATAGTGGTTGAGAAGACAATACAAAGTATACAAAGGGAGCCATGCCTTAGTTTTATGGGTACATACATGACAGGGAAATGAAAGATTTTGGGAACCTTGTTCATTTCCTCTCTACTAGATGTAATATTAACAAAGGTAAAGTAGTAGTATTTGGTGAAGATTACATGTTTCTACACATTTATTTTATGTTACCCATTATTGTTATTGTTATTGTTATTGTTATTGTTATTGTTATTGTTATTATTATTATTATTATTATTATTATTATTATTATTATTATTATTATTATTATTATTATTATTATTTTGTTTTTTCATTTCAATGATGTGCGTTATTTGTATTTCAAGAACAATGTTGTTGTTGGTAATAATTTTAATAAAGTGGACCATCTTGTAATCAAGTGAGGACCAATATTCCTTTTAAATGAAATTTTACTTGGGATTTACCATTCAAAAATTAAATATTTAAATTTTAGAAAATGACTTATTATGTCTCAAATTTTTATTTCTAGGGGATTTAGTATCACTTTCCACTCTTTCAATGGTGTACTATCTCATAGGGAAATTCATCATTCCCGTAATATGTATGAAATAAAATATTTTTTTTCATTCACACTGCATTAGGTTATAATTGTATTTTATTAATCCTAATGTGGTCGTAGGTTTTGTAGATAATTATTTGTATCATGCCATTTGAATTGCTTTATAGTAGACCAAAACTCAATGTATTGATGATGGCAAGAAGAAAGAAGCAATTGTAGGATATAAGACTGTTGGTTGAATATTTTGTCGATCAACATACTGATAAACAAAATAGGTCTGATCATCCAAAGTAGGAAGATTGGTCGGCCAAATGTGTAGGTTTACCACATCAAAAGGAGATTAATCTCTCCTCTCATCAAGGGGAGGTTCCCTATATATATATATATATATATATATATATATATATATATATATATATATAAACAAAAAATAATACTGAAGGGTAGAACAAACCATCCATCTCTCTTTTTTCAGAGATGACGTGTCTAAATCAAAGGAGAAATCTTAGGGATGATGACAAAAAGTACTCCTCTTCTTTTAGAAGTACCATTCAACAAACCACAAGAATCTTCCTGGTAGTAATTGCAAAAATGTATCCAAGGACATAGTAACTAGCAAATTCAGATGTAGCACAAAGTCTCCACCTGAATTGCCCAAGAGTGAGATACGAAGGACAATGAGGGCACAAAGTCATCCCAAAGTCCCTTACACAAAAAAAAAAGAAAACACACTAGAGGCAATTGTGAGGGCACAAAGTCTCTCCACAATTGTGTTCATGACACCTTCCTAACTACTTTCATTAATTATACTTATTGAATTAAAGGAACAAAAAATATATTAAGGAAAAAGACATAAGAACAATTTTCCCAACAACAAAGATATCACAGCACAAAGTTTGAAAAGTCACTTTCTTTCTTATTCCAATAACAAAATATGATCAACAATCTGAGCTCAAAGTCTCAGTAATGCCTTTCAATTTTGGCAGAGTTTTGTTTCTGATAATCAGAGAGAGCCCTTTAAAACAATAAAAGAGAGTCCCTTATATAGCCTCTTCAAGGACTTGGGAATAGTAACACATCATGTTGCATTGAATTTTGTTAAGAAGACATGTTGGAATTTAGGGGCATTTACCCATTTGTTTTTCTCAATGTAGAGAAACAGGTCATGCTATTGAAAGTTTGCATCTTTCAATATCCACCTGGCAGTTTACTTCTAGAAACATATTTGATGTGTAAATGTTTCTGGTCATTCCTCCTCATTCCTGCTTTTTTAGTTATTTGAATCGGGTCCTCGATTCAGTTTGATGCTCTGTTCCTTAGTCACTTCCTGCTGGTCTTTTGAGAACCCTGCGGAAGATGACACTTGGCAGATTTTACTGCATTTGATACTATGTCTCAATAGATGACACGTGGTAGCATAACGGGTTTCCTATTTCTTCAGACTTTTCTTCAAGAGGAAAATTTTTGAAGGAATTATTTCAGACAATTTATCTGAAGGAATTGTCGCTTTGTCACTTTTGCTGGGGGAACTTTTCTCAAGGAAATCCCTTTGCTCTTTTGGCCTTTGAATTGGTCCATTTGCCACATTCCTTCCCTTTGCAAGGGCTGTTTGAGCTCCAAATTAGCCTTTCAGGTTTTTGCAATGATTCACTTCGGCGTTTGAGTGTCCTTCGAAAGGGCTGTTTGTCCCTTGGAAATTTGCCTTAGTCAATTTTATGTGAATCTCAAATTGTGACACATGGCAGCATCCGCTATGAAATAGGTAAGGACACATGGAAGCATCTGTTGAACTTGTAAAATCTTTGGATGCCTTTTGAGTGTCTTGCAGAAGACGACACTTGGCGGCTTCTGTTGAGTTCTGTCGAGTTTTTATTTCCTTCCTTAGTCACTTTTGCCATGGAAATTCCCTCCACAAGGGCACTTTTGTCTTTGACACTTGGGGCACTCCTTTGAACTTGTCGCTTGAACCAACTGATTGAACCAACTTTGGTTCAATGGTTCAATGGTTTATTCCCTTGTTTCTATTGACCGCTTGAACCAAGATTCTTTGAAACAAGCCTCATTGAACCTGTTGATTGTTTCAAGGTTCAACAGTTCAATTGATTCATTCTTTTTATTTGGCTAAGTCCTTTTGATCTTTTTAAACCAAATTCATTGAACCATTTGGTCATTAAAATTGTTGAACCATTTTAACCCATTGAACCTTTGAACCAAAGTGGTTCAATGGTTCAATGGTTCATTCCCTCTTCTCTTTGATAAGTGTTTTGAAGCCGTTGAACCTATTGAACCATTAGTTTGTCACTTCCTTGTTCTTTCTAAGCTCTTTAATCTTCATCGCACTGGTCGAACCTTTGAACCTGTGAAATCGTTGAACCCTTTGGTTCAAGGTTCAATGGTTCAATGGTTCAAGCCTTATTCTCTTTGATAAGTGTTTTGATGCTGTTAAACCTTGAAGCAGTTGAACTTTGAACCTTGAAAAATGTGCTTAACTCTTACTGCTGATGTTGAACCTTTGAACCCATTGAACCCATTGAACCAAAATGGTTCAAGGTTCAATGGTTCAATGGTTCAATCCTTACTTAGAATCTTGCTGATAAACTCTTTTGGTTGAATCTTGTCGTTGAACCAACTTTGAAATTGCCTGTGTGTTGAGAGTTTGCTTCTTTTCTACAGAGTCCGTAGGAATCAACTTGTGAAGCCCATAGAACTTAGCCTACGGAGTCCATAGATTATCTTCCTATAGAGTCCATAGATTTAAGCCTACAGAGTCCGTAGATTCAAGCCTGCAGAGTCTGTAGATTTTTGAGAAGCTTGAAAAATGAGGAATTTTGAATGTTCAGAACAAATTTTGAGAAGAGAAGAGATTATTTTGGTCTGTTGAACAAAAATAGTTCACATGTTGTCTCAAAGATGAGAAGTCTATTTTTGGGGACAACAGCTGGCTCCAGTTGGGGAACTTCTATTAATTGTAAAAAAGAATTGAAGGGAGTAGAATCTAGAATATCCAGTGTCTTCATGTGTACCATTGGGCTACGAAGTCATGTTACCCAAAAATGAAAGGCATCAAAAATAGAAACAAACAAAACAAAATAGAATTAAAAACTATACAAATATACATATGTACAGATGAAATGATCTGATACTTGAAGAGTTAAAGTGTTTCAGATGCTGCCCACTGTGAGGTAGAGAAAAGAGTGTGCCATCTTGATATTTCAGAAAAAAGATATTTTCACCATTGTGTTGATGAATTATAAATGGGCCTCTCCAAAGGGAGTCCAACTTTCCATGCATCCCTTTTGGTTCTCTCCCTTTGTCACACAACAAGACTTGATCCCCAATCCAAAAATCATGATTTTTGGCCTTCTGGTCAAAGAGTTTCTTTAACAGACTTTGGTGAGTAGCAATTCAGTCTACCACCATGGTTCTCTATTCATCCAGCTCAGTCAGGCAAATGATTCTCTTATCAAGAGAGCTTTCATATGTCTGATCTTCAATTGCTTTTGCCAATTTCAAGGCTGGCAATTCTAAAGTGATTGGTATCTCAGCATTGATACCATAAAGAAGTTGAAAATGAGACATACCAATTGCCCTCTTTGGTGTGATTCTGTCTACCCATAGAGTATCAATCAATGCTTTATGCTGTCCTTTGATTGTCATCTGCTAGCTTCTTGATGATAGTTACCAGGTTCTTATTACTTGATTCAGCTTGTCCATTTCCTTGTGAAAAATAATCAAAAAAGTGAGAGAGTGTAATTCCATAATGAAAATAGAATTGTGTAATATCCTAGGAGGTGAAACAAGATGCATTATCAATAATAATTTTGGTTGGAACTCTAAACCTGGAAATGATATTCTACTTGAGGAAATTGCATACAACTTCTGAAGTAGCATGCTTAGTTGGGATTACTTCTACCCACTTGGTGAAATAGTCAGTTGCTGTAATGACATAATCATGTCCAGTGGTTGAAGATAGGTTTATAGTCCCAATAAAATCAATCCCCCATTGCTGGAAAGGTTCTTATATGATCACTAGATTGAGAGGCAAGGCAACTAACTTGGGTCTTCCAACAAATTTCTGGCAGAGTTCACATTTTTTCACCCACTTATATGCATCTTGAAAAAGAGTTTGCCAGTAATACCTGACTCATAGAATCTTGTGAGCAGTTACAGGAGTATAAAAATGTCCTCCACAGGCTAGATTGTGGAAAGATTCCAAAAGTTGGCTTTGTTTCTCTTTGTCTACATAGTGAAGGAATACTCCATCTATGCTTCTCTTGTACAAGCCATTGTCTCAAAAGACAAAATTGGTAGCTTTCAACTTGATAGTCCTCCTTTCTTTATAAGATAAATGAGCAGGACATTCACCATAAGTAAGAAAATGAGCAATACCTGAATACCACTCAGTGGTAGTGGATACAAAAAGGACTGTTGGTGTATCTTCCATTTTAGCTTCTTCATGATGTGTATCTTCTGGCTTGTTGTCAGAAATTAATTGGCATAGGCCTTTTCCCTTGACCAGCTTTGTTGGCTTGATGTCTAAATTAAACTCTTAGATCTTTGCAATCCAATTGCCTCTTTTTGTGCCAAACTCATGCTAAGTTAATATGGACTTGACTGTAGTGTTAAGAACTAAGGCAGTAGTGTGTGAATTCAGAATACAGAAGCGGAAATATTTGACTGCTTTCACCACTGCATAAGCATGTTTCTCTATGTTTGAATATTTCAGCTCATGGGCTTTGAGAGGACAACTCATGAAAGAAATGGGAGATTCTAGACCTTCCTTGTCTTGTTGAACCAGAATTGATGAAAGTGTGTGTTCAGAAGCATAACTGTATATGATGAAATCTTTGTTGTAATCAGGACAAACTAAGAAAGGGGTGTGGGCAATGGCAGTCTTGATATCCTGAAATGGTAACTTGCCTTCTTTATTCCAATTGAAGGTGGTCTTCCCTTTCATTATGTTCACAATGTGTCTAGACTTCTCAACAAATTCAGGGATGAACCTCCGTAACAAATTCACCTTTCCGAAGAAAGAGTGAACATCATTTTTATTTTTAAGAAAATTAAGCTCATGAATAGACTTGACTCTGTCTGAGTCAATATTTATGCCTTCTTTAGACACAATGTGTCCAAGGAGTTTCCCCTCTATTACTCCAAAAATAGACTTCTTAGGGTTCAAGGAAACACCATTCTGGCGGCAACACTCCAACACTTGTTGTAAGTGGCATACATGATCAGAACGATGATTTGAAAAGATAGTCAAGTCATCAAGGTATACCACTATGATTTTACCCATCTCATCTTTGAAAGTTAGGTCCATTGCTCTCTGAAAGGTGTCACCAGCATTTATCAAAACAAAAGACATTCTTCTATATGCAAATATACCCCAAGGTGTGGTGAATGCAGTGTTGTGTTGGTCTGTTTAACCAATTTCAACTTGATTGTATCATGAGAAGCCATCTAGCATTGATAAAATCTCTAAACCTATCAGTATTTGAAGCACTTGATCCATGATTAGTAAAGGGTAATTATCTTTCAAAGATGACTGATTCAGATTCTTGAAATATACACAAATGCAAATTTCACCACTCTTCTTCCTTACAGGTGCTATGTTTGCAATTCATGTGGAATGATGGATTGGGAAGATGATTCTAGCATTTAACATTTTTTGTATCTCAGACAGAATAGTACCTGATATTTTTGAATTGTACTGTCTAGATTTTTACTTATAGGGTATTGAGTCAGCGTTGAGAGGAATGTCATGGTAGATTTCATCAGGTCTAAGAGACTTTAGGTCATCATAAGAATATGATAAGACATCCATGTATTAATAAAGAAAAGTGGTGAACTTGAATCTTTCTTCAGGGGTGCAGCACTTACCAATGTTAACCATCTTGGGATTTTCTTTAGTAGTCAGATTTTCTTGATCGAATCCCTGAGAGAAGCTTGAATCTGTTTGTTGTTGTTTGATGAATCTATCATGCTTGTCAAACAGTTTCTCAAGAGAAACCAAGCCTTTAGAAATTTTATTTACTTTTAGCTGTAAGAATTTTTCATTTATATCTGAACTACATTCAGAGGCTGATTCATACTTCTAAGGTTTACTGCCTTCAAAACATAGTTGTTCAAAATTGTCTTTTCATTCTAAGAAGGCAATGATTTGATGATCATCATTGAATACTTTCCAATGATCATAATTTTTAGGAACACATGGTCTATAGACTAGCTCAATAGTATACCTATCGTCTTTGAAATCTGAGTGAGGAACTAAGAGAGTTCTTGAAACAGTAAGTGCATCAGCTCTGTCATTAGATTCCCTAGATATGGCAGAAATGTTGAAAGCATCAAAGCTTTCAATTTAGTCCAAAACCAGTTTGTGATAATGGCATACTCTTTCATTCTTGGTTTGGTATAAGTTTCTCACTTGACAAACTACTAATTCAGCATCCCCTTTGGCATGAAAAACCTTGATGCCTTTGTCTTGAGCAACCTTCAATCCAAGTAACAAAGATTCATATTCAGCTGTATTGTTAGTGTTTCTTAATTGTAATTTGTAAGATGAAGGAAACGTATCTCTTTTAGGAGATATCAACACAATTCCAGCTCTTGAACCGGTAGAGGAGTAGCTGCCATCAAATTCTAGAGTCCATACCTCATCAGATACTAATTTTTATTTAGACTTTCTTTCATTAGAGAGGGAGGGTCCTTCTTCATTTGTATTGCAACCTACTAGTTATTCTACTATTCTAGTGGAACTAATTTCTAGGTTGACACTTTCAAGAATTTTATCAGATGTTTCATGCACTTCATCTGTAGATAGAAAGTAGTTACCCATACTTGAGGATTTAAAAAGAAATTGAGCTTTAGGGGTTGATGTTTGGGTGACCACGTATTTTTCCTCCTTTTTAGGGAGCAATCTCTTCATTACACCTTTGACAGGGATTCTTGCCTTAGACAGGTCCATGCTTAGTTCTCCTCCCATATCCTTGCAAAAATTTTATCCAAGCAAAATGCCATAGGATGCTGGGACGTCAGCCACTAAGATAGTCATCTTGATTCTCTTGTCTATAAAGGCTGCAAATGCAAATTAGGCATCTTTGATTTTCCCTAAAAATGGTACTTACTTTTTTTCCATGGAGAAACATCTCTCAAATGTCTTGGTCAGTGTGAGGCCAAGAGATTCAGCTACTTTAGTAGGCATAACATTATCAGATGCACCTGAGTCTATAATATAATTACTTAGCTTGTGACTATTTATTAACAAGAAAACATAGAAAAGTTTTATTTTCCCAAGTGCAGTTGGAGGAGTAACGACAAGATTATTCAGAATGGGCATGTTTTTTGGGGAATCAAGAGTTACCTTTTTAGCTTCTTGCCCTACAGGGATGATTTGGTTCTTGACACATTGGACCAACTTATCCAATTAATCAAGATTAGACTGCAAATATTCAAATTCAGACATTTGTATTTTGGTCTTTTTGACATGATCAATTATGTCAAATAGCTGAATTAGATTAGGAACAGAGGAAGGTATTTCAACCTTTTGGGTTTTAGAAGGGTAGGAGGAGGGCTAGTTTGCAAAATTGAAGTAGAAGGTGAAGGTGAAATTGACGTACTTACCTTTTGGGTGATGACCGGATCCTTTGACTAGAAAGGTAGAGTGGTTCCACACTTAGTAATTGTAATTATTGGTTGAGGTTGCTCCTATATCTTCCATTTATCAGTTTGTTGAACTAATTGGTTCTTGGGCTTGGTAAACACTGCATATGATCCATCAAAAGCTTCTCCTTTGCTTTTGGGTTCATTCTAGTAGTTCAGGAAACTAATGTGGGAGTCGCCAACTAATTTTTCTTCATTTTATACAAAGAGATCAGTGTCATTTTCTTGATTCAATTCAGGGTAGAAAGAGAACTCTGATTCTGCTTCAAGATATCCCATTGTTGAATTGGTTGGAGGAGCTTCCAGGGCAAGTTTACCTTGTGGGGGAGGAAGACAATTTTGTTGCCCTTGATTCTTGGCAGCATTGCCTTGATATGACTGATTTAGAAATGTCCTTCTTGGCATATCTTTGAATGAAAGTGCAGAAGATATTCTTTGTGCCATTTGATTTTTGAGAGCAAGCAACTCATTTGCCAACTTCTGCACCATTGGATCTATGGTGCTTGTAGATGAATATTCAAAAAATGATGAGGGTCTATTTTTATTTGGATCTCTTCTTATCTTCCCTGCTAAGATGAGATCATCTTCTACCTCAGTGGCCAAATGTTGAGCTATAGCAAGGTCTATTTGACTAGCACGTCTCAAAAGAAAACTTACTTCAGGTAACTGAGAATTTATGAAGAAGCATTTGAGATTCTCAGCTATAGGTCGAGCAATTACAAGAATTCTATTCCTCAGTTTGTCAAAATTGGCTATGAAGTCCCTCATTGGTTCATGAGGTTCTTTCTTCATCTGTGTAAGTTGAGCCAGAAGTGCATGTACATCTTCTGTAAGTTTGAATCTGGCTTCAAACTTAGCTTTGAGGGTATTTCAATCAGTTACTGACCGAGCCTGTAGATGATAAAATCAATTTGCAGCAACACCTTGTAATGTTTCTACAAATAACATGACTGCTACATCTTCAAATTCTAATCCAATTATGCCATAGGCTATGCTGAAGGCTGTAATGTGTTCATCAGGATGAACTTTCCCATCACCATAAAATTTGGAGAAATTATTCCTTGAACTGTGTGGAAGCTCATGTAGAGGAGGAGTAAGATTGAGAGGACCAAAATAATTACCCCAAGTACCTTGAGCTTCCATTATATGACTATTAAAAGGAGCAATAAAAAATCTCAGAGGGGTAATTATTGGCAAATCTTTATCAACAACAGAAGTGGATACTTTTTTTGGCAATAGAGATCTAACTTTAGTAGGAGGAAAGCTCTTGGTTCATTAGAGGCGAGATGGTGAAGGAAACATATCAAAATTATTTTGCTGTACCAACTTGAACATAGGGTCAACAATACCTTTAGCCCTTTGGCTTCATGTATACCTTGAATCTGCCAGATTGTGAAACAAAAATGGAAAAGAATTGACCTTGCTTTTGTTTGAAACTTGAGGCTTAAAACTGCGCTTTCTTTTCCAATTAGTGTGGAGGTGAATGGTAAGGTTATAATAATAATGGGTAAAACACAGAAATGGAATGGAGTCTATAATGGATAATGGTAGAGACTAATTCCATCTGAAACTTGAGATTTCAGAATGCACATAACTATATCCTCAGTAGAGTAGCCAAAAATTGTTGGTTGAATATTTTGTCGATCAACGTACTGATAAATAAAATAGGTCTGATCATCCAAAGTAGGAAGATTGGTTGGCCAAATGTGTAGGTTTACCACATCAAAAGGAGACTAATCTCTCCTCTCATCAAGGGGGGTTCCCTATAGATATAAATAGAAAATAATACTCAAGGGTAGAACAAACCATCCATCTCTCTTTTTTCAGAGATGATGCATGCAAATCAAAGGAGAAATCTTAGGAATAATGACATAAAGTACTCCTCTTCTTTCAGAAGTACCATTTAGCAAACCACAAAAATCTTCCTGGTAGTAATTGCAAAATGTAACTAAGGACGTAGTAACCAGCAAATTGAGATGTAGCACAAAGTCTCCACCTAAATTTCCCAAGAGTGAGATATGAAGGACAATGAGGACACAAAGTCACCCCAAGGTCCCTTACACAAAAACAAAAAAAGTAAACACACTAAAGGCAACTGTGAGGGCACAAAGTCTCTCCACAATTGGCTTCAAGACACCTTTCTGACTACTTTCATTAATTATGCTTATTGAATTAAAGGAACAAAAAAAATATTAAGGAAAAAGACATAAGAACAGTTTCCCCAACAACAAATATATCATAGCACAAAGTCTGAAAAGTCACTTGCTTTCTTATTCCAATAAAAAAATATGATCAACAATGAGAGCTCAAAGTCTCAGTAATGCCTTTCAATTTTGGCAGAGTTATGTTTCTGATAATCAGAGAGAGAGAGCCCTTTAAAACAATAAAAGAGTCTCCCTTATATAGCCTTTTCAAGAAGGACTTGGGAACAGTAACACATCATGTTGCATTGAATTTTGTTAAAAAGACATGTTGAAATTTAGGGGCATTTACCTATTTGATTTCCTTAATACAAAGAAACGGGTCACGCTATTGAAAGTTTACATCTTTCAATATCCACATGGTGGTTTACTTCTAGAAAAATATCTAACGCGCAAATGTTTCTAGTCATTCCTCCTCGTTCCTCCTTTTCTAGTTATTTGAATCGGGTCCTCGATTTAGTTTGATGCTCTGTTCCTTAGTCGCTTCCTACTAGTCTTTTGAAAACATGCAAAAGATGACACTCGACAGCTTTCACTACATTTGATATTGTGTCTCAATAGATGACACATGGTGGCATAGCGGGTTTTCTGTTTCTTCGTACTTTTTTTCAAAGGAAAAAGTCAAAAGGAATTCTTTAAGACAATTTGTCTGAAGGAATTGTCTCTTTGTCACTTTTGCTAGGGGAACTTTTCTGAAGGAAATCCATTTGCTCTTTTGGCATTTGAATTGGTCCATTTACCCCCTTCCTGCCCTCTGCAAGGGCTGTTTGAGCTCTAAATTAGCCTTTCAGGTTTTTACAACGGTTCACTTTAGCTTCTGAGTGTCCTCTGAAAGCACTGTTTGGCCCTTGGAAATTTGTCTTAGTCAATTTTATGTGAATCTCAAATTGTGACACATGGCAGCATCTGCTATGAAATAGGTAATGACACGTGGCAGCATATGTTGAACTTGTAGAAGCTTTGGACACCTTTTGAGTGTCTTGCAGAAGATAACACTTGGCAGCTTTCACTGAGTTCTATCGGGTTTTTGTTTCCTTCCTTAGACACTTTTGCCACGAAAATTCCCTCTGCAAGGGCACTTGTGTCTTTGATGCTTGGGGCACTCCTTTGAACTTGTCACTTGAACTGACCGATTGAACCAACTTTGGTTCAATGGTTCAATGGTTCATTCCCTTGTTTTTATTGACTACTTGAACCAAGATTCTTTGAAACAAGCCTCATTGAACCCATTGAACTTTTTGGTTCAAGGTTCAACGGTTCAATCAGTTCATTCTTTTTATTTGGCTAAGTCCTTTTGATCTTTTTGAACCAAACGCGTTGAACCATTTGGTTGTTGAACCTGTTGAACCATTTGAACCCATTGAAACTTTAAACCAAAGTGGTTCAATGGTTCATTCCCTCTTCTCTTTGATAAGTGTTTTGAAGTTTTTGACCCTGTTGAACCATTAGTCCGTCACTTCCTTGTTCTTTCTAAGCTCTTTGATCTTCATCGCACTGGTTGAACCTTTGAACCTGTGAACTCGTTGAACCCTTTGGTTCAAGGTTCAACGGTTCAATGGTTCAAGCCTTCTTCTCTTTGATAAGTGTTTTGAAGTCATTGAACCTTGAAGTAGTTGAACTTTAAACCTTGACAAATGTGCTTAACTCTTGCTGCTGATGTTGAACCTTTGAACCTATTGAACCCGTTGAACCAAAATGGTTCAAGGTTCAACGGTTCAATGGTTCAATCCTTTCTTAGAAGCTTGTCGACGAACTCTTTTGGTTGAACCTTGTCATTGAACCAACTTTGAAATCCCCTGTGTGTTGAGAGCTTGCTTCTTTCATGCAGAGTCCGTAGGAATCACCCTATGAAGCCCGTAGAACTTGGCCTGCGGAGTCTGTATATTTTCTTCCTGCAAAGTCCATAGATTTAAGCCTGCAGAGTCTATAGATTCAAGCATGCAGAGTCCGTAGATTTCTGAGAAGCTTGAAAAATGAGGAATTTTGAATGTTTAGAACAAATTTCGAGAAGGGAAGAGATTATTTTGGTCTGTTGAACCAAAATAGTTCACATGTTGTCTCAAAAATGAGAAGTCTATTTTTGGGGACAACAAGGACAACAAAAATGATGATAGAAAAAAAGGAAGAAAATAGAGTAAATGTGGATGCCCTATAAATTGTGTTGAAGATGGTAATGAAAGTAATGAATTAGAAGAAGAAATCGCGCGCACACACACACACACACACACATATATAAAGTGATACAAACATGACATAAAAGTGGTAATTTTTATAAATTATATATTATATATATAAATAATTATATATAATTAATTAATTTTAATATTTTATATAAATCAAATGCAACAAGGGTGGTACAAAAATAATATATATATGGTACAAAAATTACGTAATGAAAAATATTTAATTGATTCATTTTTATACCACCTTTCTGCCATCATAAATGGTATAACACTATCACCCTCCCATGCTAATTTAATTATTATAAAAAAAAAATTAAAAAATAAAAAATAAAAAATAAAAAAATTATTGGTGTATCAGAATGGAATTAGCTCGTGAGATAGTCTATAAGGATATGGCTGCGAAATGAGGTGACCTGTTCATTGAGTCATTTAGTGTATACGTCACAAATTGTATTGTGTTTATAGCTCATAACATCAATATCTTCTCAGCAAGCATATAAGCCTTGACTATGGAGGGAGTGATAATGATAAGTTTCACTCCAAAGGAGATTTATGAGACGTATTTCTACCCTTCTACTCTGTAGGCTGAAATTTATTACCAGGGAAAGAACCATGGTTTGGAGAGCTATTATTAAATTGGAAAAGATTTTATTAATTATCTTTGAGCTTATCGATGTTATCAGTTCCACCGTATAACTATTTTGTTGGTGGTACGACCCAATGGAAATTCTGTCGATTGCTGGTTTCCTGCGGCATAAGGAAAAATAATGTAAGAGTTCAATCGCTTCGTGCATCTTAAGTGTAAGAGTTCAATCGGATCACTCCCTTATTATTTGTCATTTACATCTTAATGAAATTTAATGTAATAATTAGTTCCGGATAAAAAATTCATTTTATTTTTCATTGTCAAATCCCTTTGTTTTTATAATTGAGCTTCGTAAGGTCTTTAGAAAACTATTATTACAAATATTTTAGTTCTCTTGACAAGCATACACAAGCTTTTCAGGGGATAATAGATTTTAAAAGTAGTTAAAAGAATTTTTTTACAAAATTGCAAAACTCAATTTTTTTTAAAAGATTTATTTATTTATTTATTTATTTTTAAATTTTAATTTGATATAAATTCGTATATAATTTTAAGAAACAAATAATAGAAAAATTTAGATTTATCTAATATCTTTTTGATAGTTTGAATAGTGCGAAAGATGAGGTTAGAGTAAAATTTTATGATACATTTATGAAAAATTCTTCAAATGAAGATATTTTAGGATAGTCTTATTGAACTTAAGTAGATTAGTATTAGAATAGGAAGTAGAACCAACTAACTATGGAGATTCTCTTACAAGATTTGTCACACACTAATAACAATTCTTATGTTGTGAATATTATACAGGTGAAACCAATAAGAAAGAATAGACCATTAAGACTTTTCAATGACAAACTTTGAAGAATAACATAAACCTTAAAACTATACTAAATGTACAAGTAATATTATGTCTACTTATAATCAAATAGATACAACTCACTACTAACTATCTAAACATTATACCATCTGCATTATCTAAATTATCATTTGTAAATAATTTCATCCATATTTTAACTAATATATAATAAGCTTGACATTCTCCCATTTTAAATCTACCAATAAATCATGTCCATAATTATATTAAGAGCAAAGTATTAGATTATCGTTTTTCTATACTTGTATATTGAAACAAGAATGAAGCCACCTAAATAAGTTATCTCAAATACATTTATTAAAAATAAAATTTTATCTTCAATCAATATCACACAATTATTTATGATTATTGAGTCATCCACATCAAGAACTGTAACTACAATTCCGTCATCAAAATAAAAATAAAATTTTAATCATATATTCTTTTTTAATAAATCAAAATGTTTTCTTTTCCTTTGTTCTGTAAAGCCATTTTTTACCTTAAGTGTATAGGTAGGTGAGTTTGCATATTGATTTGTGCGTCAAAACATAATATTCTATTCCAATGGATAGATAAAAAATACTTTAAAAATTAATTCAAACATAAATCTTAAAAAAAAATATAATTTTAAAATAATTAAAAAAATTATAAATGTGCTAGGTTTTTATATAGATAATTTAAAATATATATGTTATATTAATATAAATAATTTAAATTCAAGTTATTTTGAGTAGAGATTGGATGTGTTTCTAAAATGTTTATGGAGAAAATGAGGGATATACTATTATGCTTTTATCTTAAAAATATTATATAGTGTAAAAAAAATCATTTTAAAATTTTAGAAAATATGTTAAACTTTGAAAAAGCACTTATACAGCTTAATATTTGAATAAACACCAATAGTTGTCAACGAGTAGGATATAACCAATTCCTTGCTTGAATGGATGAATATTTAGAATAATAAAATTTATTGTGCATTATTATATTTCATCATTTCCTTTACCATAGCCCATTTTTTCACACATTTGAGTCCAAATTCATTTTTTTCTAAAGATATTTAAATAAGACTACTACTTTTAGCATTGCAATTTCTAACACAAAAATTATATATCACGATTTATTTATCATTATCTTTACCTATTATTATATTTGCACTTGTTGGATAAAAATTTACATTTGATAATATTAATTATTTAAATAGAAAGTACCAATACCAAATGAATTCATATTGTCTTTAAATTGTTTAGAACCTATTGAAATAAATATTATTTTAGGAAATTTCTCATCGATGTCATCAACATAATGCTTATTATCTTCAACCTCTTTTGTAATGTTTTAACACTCTCAAAATTAAAATGTTGTGGCTTGCTCCATTGGAACAAATTTCATGGGTCCTTATTTATTTTTTTAATTCTTAACCAAGTGAGGTACTAGGTATGTTGAGGCTCAATCATTTAAAAAAATATAAAATACCTATTATTCCTTGGACATGTATAAATTTTTTTGTGGTACAAAAATCTCAAGCATCAAAAATTTCAAGCATTTATTTAAGGTATATGGTAGAACACACATATCATTAATACAAGGTTTTTAAATAAAAATATTTTTATGTATATAATTAAACATGGCATGGCACTCAATTGCTAATGTTTTTATCCCAAATGATAAATTCAATGTCATTATACCACGGATTCTTTATGTCTGATTTTAAAATCCATGTATTCTCATAGTTGATCGTTCTAAGGTCTCTCTACCAATACTTAATTGTAAGAGAAAAAATTTACTATAAATGTTTAATCTCTCCTCTGCATTTCCATACATAATTATAGGAATGTAGTTAAGGCACATCTTCTATTAGGGTAACACTAAATTATTATGGTGACAACGAATCTCCCTATGTGATTATGTTCTCACTCATGTCTTCCATCAATGACTACAACTTTCCACCTCCATATTCAAACCTGTAAGTCATGAACCTACATTAATTTAACTTCAATAAATAAATCATATATCAATAAAAACAAGGGCACAAAGTGCCAAGTCCCTACAAGAAGTAGAGGTTAGGACATGAAAATACTTGATAATCATATCACAATCATGTTTATCTATAAATTATTCACCCTTTTTATTTGTAAAAAAATCATTATTAAGTTGTGTCACTACACATTGTTTGCATTGTAAAACACACAAATCCATCCTCATTTTAAATAAAATGTAGACTTAATAGGTTCTACAATCAGAACTCTATTCTGATTTGAAAAATCGGCATGACTTATAATGCCACACATTTTAGCATAACTTGTTTATAGACCCTTAGCTTGGTTTTGTTCCCACAATACTAAGGGAAAGATAGATAAAGGAACTACATGGGAGATATTAAAAAAAAAAAAAAAAGGTGAAAAGTACTAAAGTATTCTAATTTTCAACCAAGTTATGCAAAAAGTAATTTTTATCTAATTTTCACTTAAGTTGAGACCTTTTGAGGGTCATGGGTACTTACGTCCTAATAGTGATTTTATAAGGAAGCTTATAATAATTTTTTAAATTAAAATTAAAAAGGTAACTCTCCCTCTCTATTTTGGGTGCCAAAATTAGAGGAAGAATATAAATGGAAAGGAAAGGCTCATTTGAAAAGGTTATGCATTTATGATATTGAAATTCTTGTGAAAGTATGTTAAGATTGAACAAGTGACTTGAGAAGAAAAACCTTCAAGTGCACCAAAGATTTTGGGGATAAAAACCTCCATTCTTCTACCAAGGTAACTCTATTCAAATGCTGTAATTGTGCCTTAATTTTGCATAGTTGTATGCAAATAGTTATAGAAAGGTGTTTTTGGAAACCATATTTAATTAAGAATTATTCAAAACCCTTTAGAGAGTTTGAAATATATAAATTCTAGGTCAAATAGGAGGATGATATCGGTGGAAGAGCTTGATCTAGTTTGGAGGCCATCCCAAGGGTGGCTACTTACTTTGGAAGGGTGGTGAACCCTCTCAAGAGGGAAAATTTATCTTTAAAACCCTCTTCTAGGGTAAAAGGTAATTTTAATATTTTATTGTAGCATTGGTGAGTTATTTATGGTGAAATTTTCATAGTTGAAGGGCCATTTTATGCCCTAAGAATATTCAAAATTTATTATATTATTTCATTAGTAAATTAGGGTTTTGCAAATTTTAGGATAACTTTTGGTGGGCTTCGCATGATGTAAAAATTATGATTCTAATTTTTTTTGACAACTTCTATTTTTGTGATCATTTTGAGCTATCATTTTCCATAAAATTCAAAGTATTGTGGAAGTTGCGAATTTATAATAAGAATTTGAATTTGAATTTTAGAATTTCACATCTTTCAAAATACTTGGAATTTTAGGGCAATTGATAGCTCAAAATGATTACAAAAATAGTATATATATAAAAAATTAGAATCATAATTTTACCATTGTGGGAATCCCACCAAAATTTATCTTAAGATTCTCAAAACCCTAGTTTACTGTTGAAATAATATAATAAATTATGAATAAGGGCACAAAAAAAACCCTCTAACTCTATAAATTACACCAAAAATAACTAGCCAATACTAGAATAAAATATTAAAATTACCTTTGACCCTAGAAGAGGGTTTTAAAGACAAATATGCCCTTGTGAGAGGGGTGACCACACTCCCAAAGAAAGTTACCACCCTTGGGATGGACTCCAAACTCGATGAAGCTCCTCCATTGAGATCGACATCCTCTTTGACATGTAATCTATGTATTTCCAACTCTCTGAAGGGTTTGTAATAATTCCTTGTTGAAGGTAGTATCCAAAGACACCTTTATAGATCCACTTACATACAACTATGCAAAATTGAAGCACAATTATAACCCTTGAATAAAGCTACCCTGGTATAATAATGAAGGTTTTTATCCCTTAATTCCTTGGTGCACTTGAAGTTTTTCATCCTCAATTCACTTGTTCAAGCTTGACATACTTTCAAAAGAATTTAAATATAAAAACTACATAACCTTTTCAAATGAGCCTTCCCTTTATTTTTATATTCTTCCTCTAATTGTGGCACCCAAAATAATGAGGGAGAGTTTAATTTTTAATTTTAATAAAATTAAATATTATAAGCTTCCTTATAAAATTAGTTTTAGTACATAAGTGCCTATGACCCTCAAAAGATCCCAACTTAAGTGAAAATTAGATAAAAAGATACTTTTCTACATAACTCAATTGAAAATTAGAATACTTAAGTACTTTTCACCTTTTTCTCTTTGAAAATCTCCCACACAGTTCCCTTATCTTTCTTTCCCTTAGTCTTATGGGAAAAAACCAAGCTAAGGATCTATAAGCAAGTAATGCTAAAAATGGGAACATTACATGCCATACCAATTTTTTAAATCATAATATAGTTCTAATTATATAACCTATTAAGTCTACATTTGTTTTACAATGAGGATGGAGTTGTGTGTTTTGAAATGCAAACAATGTGTAGTGACACAAGTTAATAATGACTATTTACAAATATAAAGGGGGAATAATTTATAGATAAACATGATTATGATTTGATTATCAAGTATTTTCATGTCATAACATCTACTTCTCATAGGGACTTGGCACTTTGTGCCCTTATTTTTATTAGAATTCTATTTATTCAGTGAAGTTGAAGTGTTATAGGTTGCATGACTTGTAGGGTTGAATATGGAGGTGGGAAGTTGTAATCAGCGATGGAAGACATGAGTGAGAACATAATCATGTCGGTAGAATCCCTATCATCAAAAAAATTTAGTGTTACATATTTTCACTTATATATTCACCCTTTGAGGAGATGTCTCAACTCTCCTCATCCTAGTGACACAATTAAAACATCTATAGGCTTGTATGTGGCCTATGAATGATGTGAATCTCTAGATAGGGCTAGCTCCTTTGATGTGCCACTTTGGATCACTACTACACCTAAAATTTGGGGGTGAAAGGGAGAGAGAAAATTGAAAGAAAACTATCCTAAGGGAGGTGATACACCAAATATGTTGACTTCCAACCAGCTACATGTTACACATGAAACCAAGAGACTAAACAAACATACACTTCTCCAATCTACATCTTCTCAAATCAGTATTACATTATGAGTTTATGGATGAATTTTTAGGCTAGGAGGAGTATACAAGAGGCCTTAAATGGAACTATTGAATATACTAACTCACTCAACCTTGACACTTCCTAGAACACTTCACATGCCCTGCAAGAATAATCTTTCTAACTGCAAATAGGTAAGATAATGAAACAACAATGCCAGGGAAAAAAGTCATAACTTAAGCAAAATCAATTATCTAAGTGAACACACTATTAAAAATCATGGAAGAGGTAAAAATTAGTAATTTTATTTATCAAATGGTATGTAAATGAGCAAGGCTTTGGGATACTCAATTGGAGCATAAGTTACAAATGCCAAAATGGATAGTTCTTATAGAACTTGAGAGAGGGGAGAAGAGATAAGTCTAAAGGTCACAAGGGAAATTTTACAGATGAGTAAAGGAGTTAAAAATTCATGATAATTAGATGGGAAATGAACCATGTGATTTTAGGAATCTCAAGTGTCATCTCAAGTCATAAAACTCGTGAAAAGTGGCATAGGAGTTGTCAATCTGGCTCAAAAACTTATCTTCATCATTTGGCCCTGTTCAAACATCAAAAAATTTATTAAGGATAGTTATGATGATTGGAATAAGATGTAATCATTTTATACATGCCTCTCTATGCATTAGTTGTATACTTGGTCATCTGGAATCATTTGGAAATGAGCCATCATCATCTGTAGTCTAAGAAACTCCTTTTTCACACACCTTGCACACTTGGATTCAAAAATGGCATCAAGTGCTCATAAAAATACATAAAATAGAGTGAATTAAATTTTTAAATATCCTCCATTTCCTTATAAGAATTTTCCATATCTTAAAATTAGCTCACTTGAATTTTTCCACCCTTCTCACGAGCTTGCTTACTATGCCAGTTTTGACTTGTTGATATGAGAGATACTATTTGAAAACTCAAGAGTTTTTGTGAATAAATAAATTACCATATTGAGTTATTAAAATTCCTAATATTCCCCTCAAAATTGATTTAATCTTTTGAATGTTCCTAGAACCTGCACAATGCATAAAATAGTCAATAAAACCCAGTTTGTACCCTGTCCATACAAATTATGTATAGTCCAATAGGATGGGGAGGAGATTGAATGAGTTATATAAAATTCATGGTAAATTTAATAATCAAAATTTTATTTTATAATAGATTTATGACCTTATTTTATCCATTAGGTCAATAACTAGGGTTTGCAAGGGTTTAAGCCTATTTTGACCTCTTAAGCTTTGTTCATAAAGGTTAGAAGCTATAACTAAAAACAAATTCCAAAAAATAAAATTTTAGGACATCCATGAACTTCCATAATCTTCTTATATCTTTATGAAATGTGCCAAGGGAGATATAAGCATTTCAACTTGGCTTATCGAGTGTGTCTTCTTCATTCCCTACATGCTTGAAGTTGTTTTGAGCCAAAAAATGAACTCTTTGTGATTCTTGTGCATTATAATGGATTATAAACATCCAAATACATCATTTAAACATGATTAAATATGGCATAAATCACACTATAGGCTGTAAGTGAAGTTGGACCCCCCATTAGGCTCTAGGCCTCAAACAATGCTGCATGCATACTTGGCACTCCAAACCATTTTGTTTGGTTTCAATATTTTATGCTTAGTTTTAATTGTTTGTTTATATGTATCAAAACTAAAAAAATCTCCCTAACATATAAAAATATACCATGTTCCACCCTTTGTCACCTTTTCCTCATAACTATAAGTTTCATGCACAAAGGGAGTGCCCTCTGTCTAAGACAAAACATATGGCACTCCCATATTTACATAGAAGATGGTGATTGTTTGAGAAGGTTTTATAGGTATTAAAATTTTTATGTAAAATATTTGGGTCCTTGATAACATCAGTTGACCTTTTAACTTTTCAAAGACCTAAGACAGGCTAGTGTAGAGACAATCTGTACATGATCTGGAATGTAGACTATGTTTTTTGCTTGTTTTAGCCCTCTCTCTATTCAATATAAATTAATATAGTGTCATTAGGATATTATTATCATATTTAATGGGTTATAGTCTTCATTAATCACTTAAAACTTTCATATACTCCTGCACACACCTTAAATCTCAAACAATATGCATTTCTTGATTATGTTTCCTTCAATATACTATACCTATAGGTGTTTTTTGTATTAATTAGACATTTTTTATAGTTCATGGTCCTATTAAAAACTTCCAATATGCTTTACCAATTATTTTTACTTGTTCACTCATGTTTGGACTATATAGACTTCAAGAATCCCAATCTATTTGCTCATTGCCTGCTTTCTGTTATATCTATATGGATTAGGCCTTGAAACATTGAGACAACCCTCTTGAGACATTTATAAAGTAATTTATAATATTTTTTGGACCTATGTTCACCTTGTATAGGATGAAATATCACTTAGACACCATATTTTGCTCACTGTTTACTTACTGAGTTATAGGTGAGTATTTTGAATGCTAGGACACCTATAGGTGGTCATGGGTGATGGAGTATATAATTAAAAACTTTTATAAATGACCCTTGGATCAAGAAAACTATTCAATCATAGAGGCATGCTTTAGTGATTCCATCTCAAAACTTCATCTTGGATTATGTGCTACGTTATTTGAAGTTGTAGGTGTGTATCTCCTTATGAAGGGGTACTTGTAGGTGCTTTTTGAGATAAAAATCCTTTATATCAAATTATTTGAATAAATTATAAACCAATTTTTTTTTTGTTAACCCTATATACAAATAAAACATGAATACATGGTCTAGTACCAACTTTGAAAACAAAGGTTGCTCAAACTCAAAATCTTGTAGATGATATTATAGGAATTTAGTGTTTTTGTATGCAACTTTGTGTCTTCAAAATTCCAATCTCTATTAGTGTTATACCTTCCATATTTTTTGGATTCCCATTTATTGATAGAGGATTCAAGGTTTACCTATATATAGGTTTTAAAAATATTTGTAAACATGTTGTAAGCTATCCAAAAAACACCCCTGGTTCTCTATTTTAACATTTTAGGGATTTGATCCCTGAATATTGTCACTTGAACATTGAAGGTGATCTGCATTTGCATTTGCAAAAATATATTCCCACATGAGCCTTCAATGATTATACACTAATACCATAACTTCAATAATAGTTTCAACACATGATTCATCACTCCATATGACCCCTCAGCTCTCTATTAAGGTCACCTATAAGTGGACACTCCACTATGAAGGTAGTGAGGATGAAAATTGTAGGCAGTGAGTAGGCTATACATGTTTGTGATTAATCCTAAGAATATTCAAGTTTTATAAATGTAATATTATCATTCCCAATGGATTTTGATAAGCTATAAAGGCTTTTATTCTAATATGGCATCATCTTGAATACCTATATATGCACGGTGAGTCGCATACAGGCAGTGAGTATGAGACAATGAATATACCTCACAAGGACATGCATTGTTAACAAAATAATATTTCATAATGATGTTACAATAAAACATAAAAATATTTAAAATTATAAAACAATATTTCACATTCCATTTCAACATTTGGACCCTTCTTTCATCACCCCTGGCTGACTGCGTATGACAGTCATAGGGTAGATTGGTTATATGTGTAGTTGTGACTACAAATTCAAGTAGAATGTTACTTTGGAGGATAAGTTTTAAAATTTATGTAATTTATATATAATTTAAAACATGTAAATGGACCTAACATAACCCCATAAATCCAATGTCAAAACTTGAAGATCCTAAAAATGGTGAAAAACTACCTGTAACATAGGAAGGTATATCCTCTTACAACATGAGATTATTTGCTTATATAAGAACCTTAAAAAAATTAAAACAAAATAATGGAAATAATTTTATTAGTAATTAAAAATCATCAGGAACCAATCTCAGTAAGTGAATTTTATGAACTTGTCCAAACCAAGGCAAAACCTATAGGGTGCATAGATTGGCAAGAAAAAAAACATAGTCAACTTCATGAGGATGGTTCATAAATCACAAGAAATAATTATTATAACCTATATTATGTAAATTAATATATATATTTTTAATTTCACCTCCCAAAGTTTTTTAACCTAAAAGTTTTGTAACTATTCGTACCAAGCATAAACCTGCTGTTTGGTCCTATGTGTCTAGAAGGGTGAAAAAGGAGCAGGATGGTTTTATCCAAATTTTAACACTTATAGAGTAATTAAATCATGGAAATGGATATTATGAATATTAATAGTCATCTTATGACCTTATCCCATGTGGCACACTTCCCCATGGGTCTTACAAGTGCCAAAATCTTTTCTTTTCCCAAGAAAATTTCTCTTTCTTCTGAAGAATCTACCACTTTTAGTTATGAAAAAATAATTAAGGAATAATATGAAAATTTTTATGTGACATAACCCTTACTACACCTTCAAACTTCCCTATGAGGCCGTACAACTCATTTAATACCCTATTTTGACCTCAAAATGACTCAAATTAATGGAAGGATTAAAATGACTAGTGACTAAGACTAATATAACATGAAATAAAATTAAATGACATATAATAAACCTTATTAAAATATATATGAGACCCATAAACATATACAAATCATGTTTTTACCTATAGGGGTCCTAATTTGACCTCCAGGGTCAAATTTGGTCAACAAATTAGTGACTCATAGGGGTAGTATGCCTATTATACTAACTAGACCAGTAGCCTTATCATTCCATTTGGCTTAGGGAGTCATATGAATTATGAAAAAAAATAAGTATACCTTTTAACATAGGATTTGATCAAGACAAAATCACCTGATTACCTTAAACACATAAAATAAAAGACACATGCCAAACAAAGAAAACACACTAACAAGACACACACATGTTGTCAAAGAACTTAAGAAAAATATGAAGAAAAAATATATATACAACTAAAAATTAAGCATACCTCTCTTTAAAATGTCAAAAGAAAATTTTCTTGCATCTCCTTCATCATGAGATGAATCATGGTGCTAAGCATGTTACTCTTTGGATTGAACACTTGATGGATCATACCTATTCCTTGGCACTTCACTTGTTATTCTCTCAAGTAGATCATATTTAAATAGGTCTCCAATGTAAATTTATTCCTCTTGGACTTATACACATACCTCATATTGTTGCCCACTCTTCATCTCATGATTAACTTGTATTTTCTTTGTAGGCATGGCTTCAAGAGGAGTAGTTTTATTTTATTTGGAAGATTCACGTGAATAGAATCTTGTTTTGACCTCCAAAGGCTAATGTGAACTTTGATCTTGCTCATCTATGATATTTTGAAAAATGGCATCTTGCTTACCATCACTTGGAATCATCTTTGAGCAAGATGTAGACCCCTTGAGAGATTCAAACTCATTGCAAATGTTTTAAAATTATTGCCACAAGTCCTCATCTTATCTTTGATTAGCATCATGAATGGTAAAAACAAGATAAGCTCATTCATCCTCTTCTTTATAATCTGAAATAACTTCACCCAAGACTTCTTCTTTTACACAAGGAATTCATTCTTCATTATCAACCAAACAAGAAGACTCAACACAAAGACTCACCTCTTCTTCAGAACTTAGGACCTCTTGAGTGCCTTCAATTTATATCTCAGCTATGATAATCTAACTTTGCTTCTCAAGGGATGCAATATATTCCATATCCTTCTCCTTTTTGGTGATGCCAATACTTGACATCTTGTAATCATGTGACTTAGCCCAATGAGGCTTTCAAGGAGTTGAATTTTATTCAAGCAAGAGTTTTGAATTTTCCTCAACCAAATAATCCTCTTTATGTTCCCATAAAATAGGTCCATTAAGGTAAAGGGTGATTGGGTGAGGCCAAGATGAACTAGTTGGTGGATGTGGAACATAAGACTCAAAATCACACTGAGAATGAGAAGTAAGAGATTCTTTTGGATGTTCTTGAGGAAGGGGAGGTAGACCTTGGGCTAAAATAGCTTGGTTTTCTTCCTTCCATTTGATAATGACTTCATTAACATTTGATTTATATTGAGGACAATCTTGAGGGAGGTTAGATGGGGTGTGTTTAGGCATATGATCTTCTTTTGGGTATAAACCTTCCATCACACCTTGAATTAGCAATTTCATCCTTGAATCTAACTCTTCAATTTACTTGGATAAGATCTTTTGGAAAACTATTTCTTTAATTTCAATGGAATATTTATGAGGATGAGGATTACAAGTGGGTTGAAATGGAAGACAAGGAGTCTCTTGAGTAAGGGTGGGAGGAGTTTTCATAGGATCAAGTTTTTTTCAACTTCACACTCTTTATCTAGGATTTTCTCCTCTTTATTTTCTCATAAATCCACTATCTTATTTCATCTTAGGATGTTAGGATTAGGAGTCTCTTCTTGAGGTATTGATGAACTTTGAGGAGTGGATGAAGTGTTCAAAAAACTTCGGATCTCCTTAGGTTTGGATTCTCCACCTTGTCTCTAACTTGGAGTTTCATATCTAGAGGTGACTTCTTGAGGTGGGGGTGTAATTGGAGAGGTAAATAAGAGATTAGATTCCACTTATTTTGCTGATGACATGAACTATTGCACATGCATATTAAGCAACTCAATCTGCCTATCAATATTTGCTTTAAAAATAAGGTTTCTCTTTTCAACTCTCTCTTATAATTGATTGGAAAAATGATGAATTTTATAAGATTGATTGGGTTAATGGGTGGGAAGCATGTAGAACTAATATCAATTTTGTGGAAGTGGATATGAAGGATGATAGGTTTGGTGAGGCTAATATTCTTGAATTTTTATCCTATCTTCTAAAGATGAAACTAGGTCACTCACATCTAGCATCTCACTTGTGATCCTTTTCCAATTAGCTCTCTCAATAGGTTCCCACTCTCTTTTGACCAGATCTAATGCATCTCTCAGATTATGAATGAAATGACTAGGAATCTCTAGACCATAACCCATTTGTATGTCAAGATCTAACATATACTTTTCATAGCCCAAGAGTGTTTTCTTTAAGGTGGAAATGGATAGAGTTGAGAAGTGGCCAGGTTGAATTGGAGTAGCAAGACATTAAGAAGGTTGGATATAGGACTGATACACTTAATGAATGGGTTGATACGCTTCATGACAAGGCTGATAGGGGATGCCATAGGCTTGAAATGTCTCACCAACTTGTGTAAAATAGTACTCAACACCAAGGTCAACCATGAAAATTCATTGGGAAGCAAGAACACAAGGAATGATCATCAAAAATCTTCAAAAGGAATATCTAGGTAGCTTGACCAACTGGTGTAACTTCAAATTCACCATTGATGCTTGGATAGATACCTCTAAAGGCTAATTGCCTAAAGGCAACACTAAAAATATTTCAACCTCTTGGACTAAGAGTCCCTCTAAACATGCCAAAAACTATTGTCACTTGGATATGCATCCTTTGAGTAGATGTCTCAGCTTTCCTATTCCAAGTGGCACAATTGAAACACCTCTAGCCTATGAATGAGGTGAATCTATAGATAGGGCTAGCTCCCTTGATGTACCACTTTGGATAACCACTACACCTAAAATTTGGGTAGGGGGAAGAAAGAGAGAAAAATGAAAATAAACTATTATTAGGGAGGTGATACACCAAATAAGTTGATGAATTCCAATCAGCTGCATGTTACACATGAAACCAAGAGACTAATAAAATATACACTTTTCAATCTGCATCTTCTCACATCAATATTACATTATGAGGTTATGTATGAATGTTTAGGCTAGGAGGACTAAAGAAGAGGCCTTGAATGGCACTAGTGAATAGACTAATTCACTCAACCTTGACACTTCCTAGAACACTTCACATGTCTTGCAAGAAGAAGCTTTCCGATTGTAAATAGGTGAGATAATGAAACAACAATTCTAAGGAAACAACAAGTCATCACTTAAGAAAAATAAATCATCCAAGTGAACACACTACAAAAATTCATGGAAGAGGTAAAAATTAGTAGTCCTATTGATCAAATGGTATGCAAATGAGTAGGGCTTCACCATACTTAGGATACTCCATTGTGTACGCACTGAGGATGAAAATTATAGGCAATGAGTAGGATATACATGTTTATGATTAATCCTATGCATCTTGAAGGTTTATCACTGTAATATTATCATTCCCAATGTATTTGGGGAAACTGTCAAGGATTTTGTTTCAATATGACATCATCTTGAATACCTATAGATGCATGGTATGCTACATACAGGTAGTGAGTATGAGACAATCAATATACGTCACAAGGACATGCCTTGATAACCAAATGATATCTCCTCATTATGTTACAAGAAACATCAAGATGTTTCAAATTTTGAAACAATATCTCACACTCTATTTTGACATTTTGACCATTCTTTCATGGCACCTAGCTGACTGTGTTTGATAATCATAGGGTAAATTCACTGTATGTGTGGTTGTGACTATAAGTTCAAGGAAAATGTTGATTTGGAGGATAATATTTAAAAGTGAAGTAATTTATAGAGCATTTAAAACATGTAAATTGACCTAACACAACCCCCTAAAGCCATTGTCAAAACCTAAATATCTTGAAAATGATGAAGAACTACTTGTAACACAAGAAGGTGTATCCTCTTGAAATATGAGATGATTTGCATATCAAAACACCTTAAAACACTAAAAAAAGAATGAAAATAATTTTATTATGGATTCAACATCATATGGAACCAATCACAACAACTAAATTGTATGGACTTGTCCAAACCAAGGCATAACCTATATGGTGCACAGATTGGCAAGTAGAAAAACATAGTCAACTTCACGATAAAGCATAGGCCACCATTATTCAAAATAATATTATTTTAATGAATCTCTTTGAGTTAAATTTCACATGCAAAATCCATTTGACCTTAAATTTCTCCAACTGTCTATACCAAGCATAAACCTACTGATTGGTCCTATTTGTCTAGAAGGGTGAAAAAGGAGCATAAAAATTTTAACCAAATTTTGATACTTTCAGAATACTTAAAGCATGGAAATATATTTGAGGAAGTTGAAGAGTCATCTCATGAACTTATCCCACATGGCACACTTTCCAATGGGTTGTACAAGTGCCAAACTCTTCTCTTTTCCCCAAAAAATGTTCTTTCTTTTAAAAAACCTAACAATTTAAGTTATAAATAGTCTGTTAAAGTATAATAGGACATATTTCATGTGACATCATACTTATTACATCTTCACACTACCCTAGGAGGTGGTACAACTCATATAATGCCCTATTTTGACCTCAAAATGACTCAAAATGATATAAGGACTAAAATGACTAATGTTCAAGGCTAATATAACATGAAATCACACTAAATGACCTATAATAAGTGTTGTACTGATGACATCAATGAGAAGTTATATAAAATATGATTTACTTCAATAGGTTCTAAATAATTTAAGGATAATCTAAATTTATTTGGTATTGGTACTCTTTATTCAACTAGTTCATATTATCAAATGTACATTTTTATCCAACAAGTGTAAAGATAATAATAGGTGAAGATAATGGCAAATAAATCATGATATATAATTTTTGTGTCAGAAATAGCAATGCTAAAAGTGGTCATCTTATTTAAACATCCTTAGAAAAATATAAATTTGGACTCAAATGTGTGAACAATGGGCTATGGTAAAGGAAACGATGAAATATAATAGTGCACAATAGATTTCATTATTCTAAATACTCATCCATTTAAGCAAGGAATTGGTTATATCTTACCCATTGACAAGTATCGGTGTTTATTCAAATATTGAGTTGTATAAGTTCCTTTTCAAAGTCCAACACAACTTCTAAAATTTTAAAATGATTGTATTTACATTTTGTAACATTTTGAGAGTAAAAACATAATAATACATCCCACATTTTTCCATAAAAATACCACATACAAATCCAATCTCTATTCAAAATAACTTAAATTTAAATGATTTATATTGATACAACATATATTTTTTAAATTATTTATATAAAGATATAACACATTTATATTCTTCTAATTATTAAAAAATTATGTATTTTTTAAGATTTATGTTTGAATTAATTTTTACAGCATTTTTTATCTACCCCTTTGGGATATAATATTATGTTTTGACCCTCAAATCAAAATGCAAATTCACCTAACTATAAACTTAAAGTAAAAAAAGGATCGAAAGGAAAAAAAAACATTTTGAGTTACTAAAATGGAATATATGATTAAAATTTTATATTTGGAAGTCTTTTCAAAATTATGGTACAAGCCAAGCTATTTGAAGAGTCTCTAAAAGAAAATCAATGTTTGATCTAGTGATGTATCAATGTACTTTAAACAAGTATTGTAATAAGTCTGTCTAGCCAAAATCCATGTGAGAAATTTTGATGATGGAATTGTAGTTACAATTCTCTATGTGGATGACTCAATAATCATAATTAATTGTGTGATCTTGATTGATTGAAGATACAATTTTTTTTATGTGTGAGAAATTTTGATGATGGAATTGTAGTTATAGTTCTTTATGTGGATGACTCAATAATCATAAGTAATTGTGTGATTTTGATTGAATATACAATTTTATTTTTAATAAATGTATTTCAAATAACTTATTTAAGTGGTTTATTCTTGTTCCAGTATAAAATTATAGAAAAATGATGATATGATACTATTCTTTCAATATAATTATGGACATGATTTATTGGTAGATTTAAATGGGAGAATGTCAAGCTTATTATATACTAGTAAAATATGAATGAAATTATTTGCAAATGATAATTTAGATAATATAAATGGTTTAATGTTTAGATAGTTAGTAGGGAGTCATATCTATTTGATTATAACTAGATATTATATTACTTATACACTTAGTATAGTTTCAAGGTTTATGTCTTCCTCAAAGTTTCTCATTGAAAAGTGTTAATAATCCATTCTCTTTTATTGGTTTCACCCACATAATATTCACAACATGAAAACTATTACTAATGTGGGACAAATCTTGTTAGAGAATTTTCATAGTTAGTTGGTTCTACTTCCTATTCTAATATTAATCTACTTAAATTCAATAAAGTTATCTTAAAATATCTTCGTTTGAAGAACTTTTCATAAATAAATCATTAAATTTTAACCCAACCTCCTTTTAAACATTGTTCAAACTATCGAAAAGATATTAGATAGATCTAAACTTTTCTATTATTTATTTCCCATGATTATGTGTAAATTTATAACAATTTAAAATAAAAAAATAAAAAAGTAAATCTTATAAAAAATTTAAAATACTTTAAAATTTTCATTTATGTAAAAAAAATTTAACTACTTTTAAGATCTATTATCCTTGGAAAGCTCGTCAAGAGAACTTAAATATTTGCAATAATAGGTTTCTAAAGAAACCTTAAAAAGCTCAATTATAAAAACAAAGATATTTGACATATAATTTTTTATCCGGAACTAATTATTACATTATTTTTCCCTAAGATGTAAATTGAGAAATAATAAGGGAGTGATTCGATTGAACTCCTACACTTACGATGCGCCAAGGGATTGAACTCTTGCATTATTTTTCCTTATGCTGGAGGAAACTCACAATCGACAGAATTTCCATTGGGTCGTACCACCAACAAAATAGTTATACGGTGGAACCGATAACATCGATAATCTCAAAGATAATTAATAAAATCTTTTCCAATTTAATAATAGCTCTCCAAACCATGGTTCTTTTCTTGGTAATAAATTTCAGCCTACAGAGTAGAAGGGTAGAATTAAATCTCATAAATTTCCTTCGGAGTGAAACTTGTCATTATCACTCCCTTGACAGCAGACCTAATAATTAAAATTTTCTATTCGTTTATATGAAGATACTCAAGGTTTACATGCTTGCTGAGAAGATAATGATGTTATGAGCTTTAAACACAATACAATTTGTGACGTATACACTAGAATGACTCAATGAACAGGTCAACACATTTCGTAGCCATATACGTTTAAACTTTCTCACGAGGTAATTCAATTCTGCTTCACCAATTTTTTTTTAAAATTTAGTAGTAGCATGGGAGGGTGATATAGTTATATCATTTATGATGGCATAAAGGTGGTATAAAAATTAATCAATTAAATATTTTTTATTATATAATTTTTGTGCCATATTTATGTTATTCTGTATCACTTTTATCATATTTGATTATATATATAATATAATTTTTGTGTTATGTTTGTGTTATTTTAAAAAATAAAATAAAAATATATAGGTGCAATCTTTTCTTCTAATTCATTATTCTCATTACCATCTCTAACATTATCTATATGTCATTCATATTTACTCCATCTTCTTCCTTTTTTTCCTTCATCAGTTTTGTTGCCCTATATCCTACAATTTCTTCTTTCTTCTTGCCATAGTCAATGCATTGAGCATTGCTCTCTATAAAGAAATTACGATGGCATGATACAAATAACTACCTACAAAACCTACAACCACATTGGGATTAACAAAATACAATTATAACATAGTGCAATGTGATTAAAAAAAAGCATTTATTTCATACATATTATGGGAATGATGAATTTTCCTATGAAATGGGATATTATTGAAAGAGTGGAAAGTGGCACTAAATCCCTTAGAAATAAAGATTTGAGACACAATAAGTCATTTATTAAAATTTAAATATTTAATTTTTGAATTGTAAATCCCAAGCACAAATGAGATTTGATTTATAAAAAATATAGGTTCTTATTTGATTACAAGATAGTTCACTTTATTAAAATTATTACCAACAACATTATTCTTCAAATACAAAAAATGCACATCATTAAAAGATAAAAACAAAACAAAATTAATAGATAACATGAAATAAATGTGTAGAAACATGTAATGTTCATATAATACTACTACTTTACCTTTGCTAATATTACATCTACTAAAGAGGGAATGAACAAGGTTCCTGAAATATTTCATTGCCCTATCATGTATGTACCCATAAAACTAAGGCATGGCTTCTTTTGTCTACTTTGTATAGTCTTCTCAACCACTATTGTGTTAGTGAGTTGTGCCTTTTGAATTATTTTCACAATTATGTGACCTTTGTTAATGTTATTGTGTATAAAAAATATTTTGTTTTCTTATAGTTTTATTTATAAAAGGGTTTGAGAGAGTTGTGTATTTAAGTAAACAAATATTACTTTTTTAAATTCAAATCAGCATTTTAAAGATTGACACAATTTTCAAATTTCACAATGTAATGTAATATTATTTGTATCATTTTTACATCACAATTTTAATTGTGTAGATAAAAATATATTTAAAAAAAATGAAAAATTTACCCCATTTTTTATGTTAATTGCATTTCATATAGTAATATGTTCTACCTTATTAATAAAAAAATGGAAATCATAAAAATGTGACAATGAGAAACAATGCTCAACACTTGTGATGATCAAAGAATGATTTACAAACTATCACATTCAGCTTTGTACATGTTAACACCCATGAACTTTAATTTCTATGAACTGTCAAGCATTTGAAATATGTTTTGATGACCATGTTAAATTTATTCTAGGTTGTAATAACCTTGCCTCATATTTTGTGCCTTCATTTATATCAAAAGAAAAATGATCTTGTTCTTCTTTCTCTAATTTGGTAGCTAGAGCTTTAAATTATAAAGAAAATAATATATGGTTTTCAGGGTTGTATTATATTAGGGAATTATTATGATATCTTTATATTTATTAGGCCTCTCAATATTGAATAAAATCAGAAATAATATTATGATAATTGATTAATTTACGAATTAAGTAAACTAGTACAATGTAATGTATCACTAACATGAATTTCATTTATATAATAAATATTCTAATAATTACATTATTTCCATAATTTCTTAATAGAACCACATGAATAATATTGTACTCTTTTTGAAATGTTAGATAATTCTTAGACAATTTTAGTGTAGCATTTCCATGTCTAAATATATTAATATTCTTGTATATTGATAAATAATTTGAATTCAAATTACAATCTTATTGATGTAAAAATATACACTAAATAATCAAAAAGTTGAATATAATAAATAAAGTTCAAATAGGATAAAACATAAAAGGGCCCAAAAGTTTCATATTGAAACTTTTCACTATACACATATTTAGAACATAATTATATGATTTGAAAAAATGTGGAATTTATTATCATAATTCATATCAAAAAAATTAGAATGTGATCAAATGTAAAGAAGAAACCAAAAATACGATAAATTTAATAAAGAAAAAATAAAAATAAAAAATATGAAGAAATATAAAAACCACTAAAAATTAATAAACATATTAATAATATAATATTTAAAATCGAAATTAATAAATACATAAACATCTTAAAAAATTAAAGTTTAATAAATAATAAATAAATATAAATTATTTTAAAATATATACTATTTAACACATGAAATATTTTAAATATCTCTTAACAAATTATAATATGGATATGAAAATGTAAAAACCTTTGTATTTTTATTGGTTATGCTTAATCTAACATTCAATTAAAAAAAGACGCGTGAGAAACTTCTCTAGTCACAAGCAAAGGAAATTTTGTGATGGGAATAAAATAGTAAAGGTGGGCCATTCTCCATCCACAATTAATAATGTATTGGGGGAAATGATTAAATTTAAAGGTGGACAATGCTCGTTAGGTAAACAAATATGATGATCATTCGTTTAATATTTTCTTTTCGAAAGTCAGGATGAGTTATCTTTAAGGAAATATTATGGGATTGAAAATATATTCAATTAAAATTAGATAGATATAATTGTAATATTTTAAAATAAATGATGGGTTTTTAATTTTTTTTATATATTATATAATATAATTTTTAAATAAATTCATTTCTAATTAAAAATATATATATGAAAAACGTTCACATAATTATCAAATATAAATATTATTAAGAGTTTTGTGTGGATATGTCATCTCACATTTAAATTTAAAAAGTTTATAAATTATGAATTGTAATATTTATATTTGTGTATTTTTAAATTTTAATAAAGGAGAAGTGTTATTAGTGGAATTTTTTTAATTTTGGGGTTTATATTACCAATTAGATGTTATATAAAATTGTAAAAATTAATTCATTTAAATATTTAATAATTTTTTATTTGACATATTTAAATGAAAGGAAAGTAAAATTTTAAATTAATTTAAAATAATAAGTTTAAAATATATTGAAAAAAGTATTTTCAAATATTTAAATATGGGGTAAATATATTGTACATTTGTGCATTAGTTATTAAGAATCAAACATGTCATGATGTGATTAATTATTATAAAATAAAAGTTTGAAAATTAGTACATAAAATTGTGAAAATGATTAGGTAATAAAAATTTAACTATAAAATATTATGTGTTCAAAACCTATTTCAACTACTAGTACATGTATACCTATTGATACTTCTTCAAAGTTTAAAAGTTTAATAATAAAAAGTGAATTGAAATTGTGACAAATAATTTAAGTTGGACAATATGGTAGAAAGTTTCTTGTTATGGTTGCTACAGTGGAAAAATAGATTTAAAAGAAGAAAATTCCCAAAACTTAAATCACCTATTAAACCAACATCAAACAATATATTCTTATGATGGAAGAGCTCTTCTTCTTAAATAAGTAGTGACTTATAAGTTGTGGATATAAGGTAAAGTGTTTATTGATTGTGATTATAAAGTAAAAATACACAATTTTTGATACAATTAATTTTTTGTCATATTTTTATGATCATCATATTTTTGAACTTTGATTTGGATTTTTTTTTAAATTAAAAGAAAAAAAAAAATTCTACCTTATTAATATATAGAATTATATTGATGATTTTTTTGCATGGTAATTATTTAATTAATATTTATGTTTTAATGAAATCTCATAATTATTATTAAGTTTTTATTATTATAAATAAAGCATATTTACTTTTTCACATGTAAAATTTAGTACAAGACTATCTAATAAATATTTTCTAGTGTATTATGAATATTATTTTTACACTAACATTACATACAATTTTATATATAAATAGTTAGAAATAATTAGAGTAAATCGTTAGAAAGTAGAATGTGAAAAATGAAATTAAAAAATAGACCAGAGGAATATCCTCAACAGGTAGAATGTGAAAGTTAAAACAATAGAAAGTAGATGAAATAAAGGTCTAGCTATGTATGTAGCAAGATTATAACCGTAGAATTTAAATTTAATAAAGGAGGAGATACCAATGCCCATGCAATGGAAACAACCACCTAACCAAGGATCAAACTTGCTCCGAAATGAATAACCAATTCATAATCCATGCAACTTCTCATAAACTTAGGTCTATCTAACATCTCTCATCATCTTCCTTCTAAAGTGGAAAACTGTGATTCTCCATGATAGAAACCCTTGTCAGTAACTGGAATGATCCCTTAGAAGGCTTTGTAATTGTGTGTTCTCAAAATAATTTGAAGAGCAATGGGATAAGAGTCATGTTGCAAGAAATACCAAATTCAATGCCCAGGCACACAAAGTGGTACAAGGACATTCAATAGAATTAGATCCTTGCACATTCCCGTGGTTCAATGTGTTGAAAGCACTCCCAAGCGGACTATATCAAAATTGAGCCTCGATACTTACCTTGTTTACAAACATGTGGTAGTAGATGTCTGAGAGCAGTTTTTCAAACCCTGTCGGTTGAGTGTTTATTCAAAATTATAACAAGCGAACGTCTATATTCATGAATTTAACTCTAATATTTAAGTATGCATGGAGCCTCACAGAGAAAATATGACTAAGCATTGACCTTCGATGAAAGTCCCACACTAGTTGAAGTGATAAGCTTTAACCATTTTTACCTATAAATTTGATAAAAAAAGGGTATGTTTCATAAATGCATCACATCCAATTATTCTCATAAAAAATAGTATGTCTAAGGTTCACATGGTGTGGGCAAATGCCTTGTCCTATTCGGAGGATGCAGGACCAAACGACTTGAGGAAACATTTCCCTAAAGAGAACTTTAGGGTGTGTGTGAAGCGTGAATACATTGTATAGCTACATAAATCATGCCATGAAAATTACAGAATTATATATATATATATATATATATATATATATATATATATATAAATATAAAAGTAGTTACGCCAAATGTGTAAGAAAAGTTGGAGGAATTAAAATTTGATTATTAATGTTGAAAGTGTTGAAGCTGCAAGATGTATTGTATATAGTTACAAAGATTTTCCTTTTTTTTTAAAATTATATATAAAAATAGTTGCAACGCTAAATTTCTTGTGAATGTTATTAAAGAGGTAATTTTATCAATTTTTTTCCTCTGGTTTTTAAAGATTTACATGTTAAGTCTTGACAATTAATGCCTCTAATATCAATTGTTGTTTTATTGAGTATCATTCTTTGTACTTTATGTATGGTTAGATCCCATGCCTTATTTATATGCATCTAATGACAGTTACGTCAATTAGTAGATGTGTAAGATTTTTTGCATCCCATGAAGGGGAGGGGGCAAGGAGGGTAGATTATTTTTTGAATGCAACAACTGCATACAGGTGCAAGTTACGTCAAAATAAATGTATCTTTATTTTTTGTGATTTTCTTTGATAAGTGATTTCTTTTCATTTATGGAGTATATTCCCCATTTAAGTGTGTGACGTTTGCATGCCCTATTGTATGATAATTAAACCTACCAACTCTCCCTACCACTTGAGAATGATCACTAATTGACCCTGTCGTTTATCTCAACTAGTGACTCTTCTACCACAACATTCACATTATATGATGAGCGATACCCTCTTATGTGTTTATGTGGCATACAATTTATAAAAGTGTCGGTATTCATTTCAACCACAATGAATGAAACAAGATCAACTCCATAACCCTAATTTATTCCCTACACATCAACATCATTGCATTGTTGATTCAATCTATAATTCAGAGGTTGATTATTTTCCTAATCAAATAGAAAATAGTCAATAAAATATGCCACCACCCTGCAAGTTACCAACCCCTTCGTAATGGGTGCAGGATATGTAAATTTAACAATTTACCTGAAGTTGGGATATGTGTATGACATGAGTCCTTTGGTGTATGATATCACATGTAATACCTTATCACTAGCTCACTTTAAAATTTTCACCACTTGCATGTTCTGAATGGCTTTGCCATAATTTTTGTAGGTGTCAATATATTGGCAACATAGCCGAACATAAGTTACAATATATATTTTGAAACCTCAATATTTTCTGTCCATATCATTGGCATTGTAGTGCTGATTTGAGTTGCACATTAGACATGTAGCCTTTTCATAATCAAATTAGTGTCATGTTGTTCTTGTTAATGATTCATGATAACAAATGTCTAATGAAAGAATCCACCACCTTGCAAGCTATGTACCCCTTTTTGATGGATACAAGTCATGTAAATTCAACAACTATCTAAAATACTTACAATATTCTAAATGTCTAAACATTGGTTCAAAGCCCAATAAATTAACAATCGAAAAAAAAACTAACATCCCCCTATTCTGCTTGGTAGCTATAGCTAAACGACGTAATTAATAAACCAACAGATATCTTTAAATGAGTTGGTCACTTTCGTTTGTTTGCCTTTCTTAATTTTACAACCAAAAACATCATAAAAATTAACATTTATATAATTTATACAATCTTGTATAAATATTATAATATTTATCTATTGTATATTATATTTTCCTCATAAAAATATTAATATTCTAATATATATATATATATATATATATATATATATATATATATATATTTTGCTAATATTATTATCTTGGATTATTAATTAATATATTTCAATATTATAAATGTAATGCAATATTATTACAAAACATAGAAAAGACTATTACGGGATACAAAATTTTAAATGACGCCACCTTTTACACTTTGCATGTCTAAAGCTGCCATTACAAGGCCCGCTATGGACATGTGTACCATAAACCCACCGTTCACTTCAACGCCTTTCACACTAATGAGATCAAGAAAAATGGTGGGAAGGAGAACCAGAAGTGAAGTGTTCGACCGAGATCTGCAACGTCTTGCTAAGCAACTGCGACATTGGTCATGCGGTAATATTAATCCCTTCTTTTTACTCCATAAGTTTTATTTTAGTTTATAACCTAACTTTATACTTTTGAAATTTAAAAATCTAATATTTCTTGCCTCGTTCCAGATATTTCTATGCCCCATCATGAAGCCGCAGCTTCTGAGAGCGGAACAGCATAAACCAGATTGGACATGAATTCCAGGTTGGTAAAAGGAAAGTTCCGACAGAAGCTCAAGAAAGGAAGGTATGTGTTGTTCATAATACCTAGCATCCATAATTTGTCTCACAATGATCGATCTACAGAGGTAAAAGAAATGAGGAAAATGGCCAAAGCACCATTTGTCTTTGATTTCTTGGTGGTGTTTCAATGCTTCTTCAGCTGATTTCACACGGCGTGTGGTGCACCAGAGGCATTTCTCCCTCTGTGTATATGAACATCTGGAACCTCCTCACCATTTCCGTATAACTCCTGCAGAGAATCATTGCTTCTCAATTTAAGCCATACATGCAAATTATTAGTGCTAGTGGGATTCAAACTCCTACCACTGAAATGTGAACGCATTTCTGTAGATTACACCATGCAGAATATAACCCGATGAGTTCGCATCTGCATTAGGAAAGTGCCCAGCTTTCTGTATAGCAGCCCGTGCCCGTTCAGCTTCATTTCCACCCTCGGAATGACTCGACTTCTCGCTTTCGCCTGTCATTTAATTCAAACGGTTAATTTTATGTCATCCATTAATTTATACTTTTGTTTTTATCTAAAACTAATGATCTGACTCAGCTATGTCGTAGCTCTGTGAATAAAAAAATCATAGATCTGTATTATATCTTCAGCCGCGAATGGGTTGGGGCCTGCGACTTGAAAGAAACCGCTGTGTTTGGCCGAAAATGTTTCCAAAACTACCACAAGACATGTCCATTTTGAATGGAGAAAACAACATATTCATTTTTTTTTCTATTGTGAGACGAATCTCGGGGCTTCGCCCCACCGTATAGCCTCCGACTAACTAAAATATACATGTTGGAGTAAAGTTTTTCAAAAATGAGCACCTTCTAGTCTACTACCAGTTATTATAAGTGTGAAAGCCTACAAGGGAGGAAAATTATATAGCCTGAATGAAAACTAATCAATTATATATATATATATTCATTCCAAAAAAAATATTGTTTTGAATTTTAATATAGGATTATTATATTCTCCTACTCCACTTCTTTAGCAACAACTATTTTAGCCATATCTCCATTTTATGCAACATCTAGAGAGTTCAAAGACACATTCTTCTGGTAGCTTCATTCCTAGTATTTTACTCAAAAATATTTGACCTTCTTAATCTTCTTCAGGCCACCCAAGATTAAATTTTAGTCATATTTTGCCTCCAAACTAAATGAATGAAACATCTCCAAATCCCTATGTTATTCATGCATGGTGCAAGTGTCGGTTGTGTTCAAGAGCATATTCACATGTAGCTCAAGGAATAAGAAACCTAAAAAAACATTCTTGCAACCAATAAATTGCTTTGGGTCTAGTATCCGATATTTCATAAGGTTAGCAACATCTTTGACTTTTACTTCATCAAATTTTGCGTTTGCTTCCCATACTCTCCTCAACCATATCCACATAAATAGATTTCCTCTCTCTTTATCAATGTAATATGTGAATCTTTCTACCAAAAACTCACTTGTTTACCACTCTGCCTTCTTATTTCCTTTCCTAGTGCAGGTTTTAGAGTATGAGGCTTCCTCGGTCTTCATTGTCTTCATCATTTTAGCACTATAAATGAAGCTTAAGGGCACATCTAGAAGGCAAAAAGGGTCACAATCACATTATCTTCCATTTATAAATCAAACCGGCATTGATTGCTGATATGAGAATCAACCTCAAGTGGTGAGGGAGGTCACTCATGCATAGCATATGCACAACATTAGAGACTTGATTTGTTTGGAGTGTGGTATTAGGGAGGTCTAATCAATAATTACTATCTTTTACAATATAAAGTTCTTTGATGTAAAAATATTTAGGGTTTACATAACAAATTGTACATATATTTTTCTTAGATATTAATAATTATAGGAGTTAGAATCACTAAATATGACTTTTAGATTGAGAAAGGAAAGTGATTTTGAAAGGTCTTAGTTGTATCTTGGGCATTAAAACTCCTCTCCAAGTTTACTTCGTCTCCTACGAATGCACAGATGGAGGTATCTTCACCAAAAACCAAAGCGATTTTTTTTTTCTCAGTAATAATCTAAAAAAAAAATCTCGCTCATAGTTATGTAGGCAGAAAAGTTTGCATACTGACTTAAAAGCATTTTCATTTAGTCGAAATGGATATATGGTGAAAATTATATACCAAATAAGTCAAGATACATTTGCTTAAGTCACGACTTAACTTCTATTACTTCACTTAAAACAGGGATTAATTATTTACAGAAAATATAAATGATACATTGTTTAGATAATTAGTTGGTTGTTTTTATCTATTTGACAATATAACTAGATATGACATTGTTTATACTTAGTAAATAAAAAATATATTTTTGGATATATTATAAGAACTATAAATTTTGGGGTAGAATATCTCGTATGTGGTGATATATTTGTTTTAGAGGTTTTACATATTCTGATTAAACCAATTATGTGAATGATCCAAAATATATTATCTATTTTGTGTTCAACATTGAATTCGAGGAAATATCATGGTGTAGCAAAAAGAAATCAACAATTATATTTTCATCAACATAATTATATATCAACATGTTTAACCATATATAAAGCTGTATGATTGAGAAAAATATTCGTTGATTTATATTTTCACAATATCAACTTCTAATGTAATATCATAATAACAAAAATACAATACATTTGGTAAAGAATCTTTCTTATCATGCAAGAACAAAATATCATTTATTTATTAAAAAAATGATTTAAAATGATGAAATTGAACTGAACTATTAAAACATCAAACATTAAGTTGCAGAAATTTTCATTAGAATATTGAATAAAAGAAAAAATATAAAATTTTATATAAATTTTCGCAATAAAAAAAATTTAAAATTTATTTGTTGTGGTTATTTTTCCAAAGCCATGCGCGTTTTCTATGTTTTCAACATGACTGTATTTACAATTTTTGTAACATTTTAAATCAATATACAAACACCTCCACAAGTGTGGTAAAATTAATTACGATGGAGGTATGATGGAAGTTTTATAGATGTAAGTTATTTCAAAATTATGGTACAAGTCAAGGGAGTTAAGTATTCTGTACAAATCTCATGTCTTGCTTTAGTGACGTCTTAGCTTATGTCGAGTAAGAGATCTATAGTTTAGTAGCCTTAGACAGCTGTAGGTGATGGAATTTGCTATATATTTGGATGTTTTTAGTTATTCTAGACTGCTCAAAATATGTGTGTTATAGTTAGACAGTTAAGATATAAATTAAAGGATAAAAATGTTTTGTGTGTAAAATTTAATTTAGTTTAGATTTTTAGATTATAAGAATGGTCAATGGAATTGAAAGAAGATAATAGATGATTTTTGTAAAATAAGATAGTTTCAAAAGTAAGGAAAAAAATATGAAAAAAGAAAATAAATTGAGAAAAAGATAGTGAGAAATAATTATTAAATCTTGAAAAAAATAAATCTATATTATTTTATAGATTTAAATGATATTGTGTTTTTTTATATTGGAACCTATTTTTTCAAAAATAAAAATTAATATTTTTAAAAATTATTTATATATAAAAATTAGTTAAAGTTGAATTTAAAATCTATGTGGGCCTCATATGAAGAAATGTCTTTAGGAAATCATGGAATCAATGAAAAAAATATATATTATTAATAAAATAGAAATATGTTTTCTTATTAATGAAATAAGAATATACTTAAATAAAATAATATTTAAATTAAACTTTAAATTTATTTAATTTATATTAATTAAATTTTTAATTATTCTTATTTAAATTTTTACTTCTTTGATTTTTATTAAAATATAACTTATAGATGTTCTTAAATCTTCTTTTTAATGTTTAAAAGTTATTGTTAAACTTACAAAGACTATTATTGTGTTAGAAATTAGAACTTTGGAAGGAAGTTGAAATTTTGGGTACTTTTATTCATGACTATATAAAGTGGGATGATCTTTAAAAAACAAATTAAAGTGCTCATTAAAAATTTTACTATTAAAAATTGTGGGTAACAAGATCTTTTGTTACATTTATTTATTTCTACATTTTTATTTATTTTTAAATATATTATTAAAGTGATTAAATATACACATAATCATTGTAATTAACATAAGACATACACCTACAATATATGTAATACTAGAAATTAATGAAAGATTTAAATACAAGTAATATGTAGATTTATTCCATATAGCATGATTCCCTCTTTAAATTAAAAATCTTTTACCTAAATTCACTAGTATAACAATAACTCTCTTCCATAATGATTGTGTCAATAATTATATTTTATACTTTTAATGTATAAATATAAAGATGTCATGGATATGATTTGGAGAGAAGTTAATTAAAAATATAAGTTTACTTTCAAACAAACTTGTAGAACAAAACTTCTTAGATATAAAAATTTATTATTAATAACAAAGGTCAATCAAGGCAATGACAATGATTTGATTGATACTATTTTTAATAATATTTTGTGGACAAGTGTGCACTAATTAATGGTTATACAAAAATTATATTACAATGAATATTATAAGTGCATATTAAACTCATATAATAGTGTATGAATAATTATATATGTTAATATTCTCCTTTAAGATGCATTTCAATGAAGGAAAGGATGGATGAATCACTAAACTATCCTCCCTTGTAGATATTTTTCTTCACTCCCATAAGTTGTATGAGATAAAAAAAAATGAGCTTTAAGCAAGGGATTTGTGAATATGTTTGAAACCTTATCATATGTTTGATACAACTTAAGATCAAGGATCTTATTTAGTATCAATTGTTGAATATAATGCATTTGAATCTCAATGTGCCCTTTTGGGTTTCTAATCTATTAGATTGCATGAGATGTGAATAAAAATTTATTTATCAGACTAAAGAGTTATGGGTTGGGTCTACATAAACCCAAAATTAGATAGTATGCAATGAATCCACATTGAGTAAGGGTGACAATGACAAATTCACTATACTTAGCTTCCAAATCAGACAAAGTAATAGTAATATATTTATTGCAACACCAAGTCATGAGAATTGTCCGAGAATTGTCCTAGAATGATAGATGTAACCTATGGTTGACTTGAAATCATATGAATCTCCTAACCTATCACCATCTATGTAGTCTAGAACTATTGATTTCCCACTAGAGGTGGAACCATTACAAGGAGTAAGACTCTTGCTATTTTTCTAATAGACGTGTAATCAATAGTGGAGGTATTTAATCCTAACTTGTACTTAATCTTTTAATTAATCTTAAAATGAATATACCAAGAATGTACTTAGATTCCTATTAATGGTTTTCATGTGGGTCCTGACAAAAATGTGATAAAAGATTCATAAAACAAAAATGGACAAGATCTATATGAGTCAAGTATAGAAGGATTCCAACCAACTACTTGTAAAGTGTACCATCAATTGAAGGAGAAGAACACTCGTTGGAAAGATTGAATTCAAATTAAAAAGGAGTATGTGTAGAAATTTAATCTTCCATGTTGAAGGGATATAGGATATCTTTAGCATATTCAAATTGATTGTCAAAAAATACTTTCTTAAATTGTGAAAGTTGAAAACTAAGGAGAATTGTAATAAATCCAAGTTAGGTAGTATCAAAATATTTCATAATCTACACTTTAAAATCATGAATTATCTTGGTGGAAACCCTTGTCATGATTAAGTCAACAACGCAAAGGAAAAAAATATGAGTTTCCCATCTATGTTATTGATGTAGAATTTAGGGTCAGATGGACTTTGTAAAACCACATTTGATTAGAAACATATTTAAATTTTCATACCAAACTCAAGGATCCTATTTCAATTTGTAAAAAGATTTTGTCCATTTACACATGTAGCTAGAGTTCTCACTATTGACAGACTCTGGAGGTTGGGACGTGTATATTTCTTCCTACAAGCCTTCATGTAAGAAGGCACTTTGTACATAAATATAATGCACTTCCCATCACTGTGTTGTGTGAGATTTGGATAATATATCTGATCTAGGCAACAATTTAGATGACAATTTGGGTGATGGGTCTATCCCAATTGATGACAAAACTTTTGGGAGCCATAACTTTTACACCGTAGCTCCAATTGACTCACCATTTGAACTGTTGGAAAGCTAATAATGAGGGGAACATTGTGAGATTGCATGGATCTCCACTCAATGAATTTTGACCCCATAAAACCCAATGGAAGTGCCCCAAATTTTAATTTTATTAGTGTAGTCTAAAAGTAGTAAGTTTCTAAAAATAGTAATTCCTTGAATTTTGTATTGTTATAAATCATGGAAGTCAAACCACTTAGTCTCCCTCGATATTGGTGACCTCCCATATCCTCCTCACACCTTAAAAACATGTATAAATGAATATGCAACCCGAAATGGAAATTAGACATCTCTTCTCAGAGATAAGCATATGTTTGGGTCTGTAAATTTGATCAATAAAACATCTCTTCTTAGAGATAGCATTATTTGAATTGTTTTATTCTTGTTCCTTGAATTATATTTCAACCAAAGCTTTCATGTTTTGGATAAGTGGTATCAGAGTGGTTTGTCTTTAGGGTGTATGATCCCAAGGATGAGGTCAGATTATAGGAAGCTTGGGTGGAAAATAGAACCAGCAGACTATCCACATATTTGTTCAAAATGACTTCAAATGGAAAACAACATCGAGACATCTGATCCTTTCAAGGAAATGCTGAATGAATCCCTCCAATAGCAACAAGCATAGATGCTACAACAATTCACTCAAATTCTCCAACAAATCTCAATGGGAAATTTTGGGTCCTCATCTGCACCCACACATCCTTTCAGTGCCCCAATACCCTTCAAGGTTCAGGTGAATTTTGATATCCCTACATTTGAAGGAAAAATCAATGCTGATGTAGTAAAAAATTGGTTGGATCAATTGTCTTCTTATTTTTCTGTAAATAAATTCACCAATAAAGAGAAGATCACTTTTTCTCTTTTGAAAGCATCGTTACCTATCAAAAATTGGTGTAAAGTGTATAAAAAGATATTTAGTGCAGATGATATTGGACTTGAGATAGAACCTACTTGGGATGATTTCATAGAAGCTGTGAAGGAAGAATACTACCCCATTGGAGCATATGACGATCTATATATAGAGTGGCAACAACTTCTCCAAGGTAAGAAACAATATGTTCAAGATTAAACTAATATTTTTCATCCTCTATCTATGAGATTGGGTATCCAAGAAAGTAAAAACACAAGGTTCTCAAATATCGTGGTGGACTACAATGGTACATACGGGGAGAAATGGAACTCTTAAATTTGGAAACCCTTGGTGAGGTGTACAAGTTCACAGTAAATATTGAGAAGAAGCATGGAAGAATGAATACGAAGAGTTAGCCTTCAAAATGGAGAACTAATAAAGAAGGTCAAACATGAGGCCAAAATTGGAAGTAATAGGAAGGAAAGGCTGGGAAGTGGTGTGATTATCACAAATATGGAACTCACTCCAAAGAAGAATGTCGAGACATCAAGTCCTAGCTTTCTAAGTAAAAATCCTCAACATCTATTGCTCTACCTCATATAGACCCTACAGTTGAAGAGGTTGAAGAAGAGATTATAGATGCTGAGCCTGAAGCCATTGTTTCTTCATCAAAAACCCATGAGGAGAGGCTAGAGGAAAAGGAAGGTTGTTTCACTCTGAGTTATGGGTGAAAGGTAAGCCTCTACATTTCATTCTTGATAGTGGAAGTCAAAAGAATTTAATCTCTACTAATGTTGTGAAAAGCCTAAATCTGTCCATGAAGCCTCACCCAAAGCCATATAGTTGAGTCTAGGGAGAAACATCTGTGTCACCCACCAATGTCTTCTCTCATATGCATTAAAACCTTTTCAAGATGAGGTCTTATGTGATATGGTTAATCTAGATGTTTGTGATGTACTCTTTGGTCAGCCATTCATGTTTGATCGACATGGCATCTATGAATCAAGAACTCTAACGATCACTCTCACACTTGGAACATGGCACTATAGGGTACCAGAGGTAGCACCTTCTACATCTATCTCTCTGATTAGTGCCAAGAAATTTGTTCTCATGGTGGTCAAGCCAGAAGAATCCAAAAGGGCCGATGTTACAACCCTGACTACACAAATAACACAACAACAGAACCAAATAGATACCAAGCTGAAGAAGTTCATGACTTTCCATCCACAGACTGATGGTCAGACAAAAATGGTGAACAATCGAGCCATGCACAGTTCCATAAATCATAGTCCCTTCCAAGTATGCATCAGGAATCAAATCAAAGTACAACTACCACACTTGATGGAAAATATTGATGTAATGGGGGCCATTGCTTCTCAAGGAGGGAGGAATGATCTAAGAAATAATTCAGATCACAATTCGGGTGATGGGTCTATCCCAATTGATGATGAAACTTCTGGGAGCCATAACTTTTACACAGTAGCTCTAATTGACTCACCGTTTGAACCGTTATAAAGCTAATAATGAGGGGAACATCATGAGATGGAATGGATCTATTATCAATGAATTTTTACCCTATAAATTCCAATATAAGTTCTCTAAATTTTAATTTTAGTAGTGCAGTCTAAAAATAGTAAGTTTCTAAAAATAGTAATTCCTCAAATTTTGTATTGTTGTAAATTGTGGAAGTCGGACCACTTAATCTCCCTCAATATTGGTGACATTACAAATCCTCCTAACACCTTAAAAACATGTATAAATGAATATGAAACTTGAAATGAAAATCAGACATCTCTTCTCAGAGATAAGCATATGTTTGGGTCTGCAAATTTGATCAATAAAACATCTCTTCTTAGAGATAGCATTATTTGAATTGTTTTGTTCTTGTTCCTTGAATTATCTCTTAACAAAATATTTAAAGTTTTTGATCAATATCTAAACATGAATCTAAGGCCTAATGGAAACACTCTTACTTATGATTGAACTTGATAAGAATAAATTGTAATATAATGGATTCAAAATTCATGTGCAACAAATGTAAAAGAATGAATTGATTACCAAAAAGATCTTATCAACGGTTTATTTAAGGAAAATACCACTCAAATAACATTCATATTTCTATGATAAATATTGTGATGAGACAATAGTAAAAGGCCTAAGTAAACTTAACTAGACAAATGTGAAATCAAACAAAGAATTCAGTCAAGGAAACAACCTTGTTCACACCTAATAGTAGAATTAGATAGGGAAATGGCCTTGTTCACACAAACACCCCATGTTAAGTGAAAATTAAGGGGAAACAAAATGAAAATATGAAAAAAAAATGGGTCCAAACAATAAGGCCCGATGAGCTATGCATGTACAAAATGATCCCCTCAAATAGAAGATACGGAAAAACCTTGTAGGAAAGAGCTCTACCCATGAAGAGATAATGAGATAAGGTCTAGTGACCCCCCAAAAGTAGTGTCCCACACCATTAAGAGAGTTTTCAAGTGAGGGAACTTAATATTAGTGAAGGGTTTGGTAAAGATATTAATAACCTACTCTGTTGTAGGACAATAATATAGATCAATGGCCTAATCATGAATCAACTACCTAATATAGTGCATGTAGATCCCTAGCTATTTTTTCCTTTTATGATGAACTAGGTTATTTGAGATATGAATGGTACTCTCATTGTCATAAAGGATGACATATGGCTTTGGAATGGTGATGCCAAACTCAATAAAAACATTCTAAAGCTAAATAGCCTTAGTAGTGGCATTAAAATCTGCTTGATACTCAGCTTTAGTAGAAGATAGAGAAATAACTTGTTTCTTCTTACTCTACTAGCTAATGGGGCCTGAACCAATATGAAAGTTATAACTAGATGTGGACTTATGATCTTTAGAATTATCAACCCAATAGAAATCTATATATCTGACTAAGTCTAGACTAATCCCAACTGCATAGTGTATCCCATGTTGAGGAGTGTGTTGTGTGTAATGCAAAATGTGTTTTGTCACTTTCTAATGAAGTTCATGTAGTTACTACATACAGTGGGATACCTCCAACCACAAAGGAAATGTCAAGGTCAGTATATGTGAAATAGATGAGAATTTCAATAAGTTGATGATACAAAGTATAATTAAACAATGGATTAGAACAATTCACCTCAAGCTTAAATCCTAATAGAAAGAGATTCAGTGCATGTTTACAATCAACCATGTTGAATTGAGCTACAAGATCAAGTGCATACTTGGCCTGAGAAAGAGTGATCCTAGAAGAAGAATGAGTGATCTTAATTCTAAAAAATTAGTAAAAATGGCCTAAGTCAATAAGACCAAACCAATAATATAAAGTAGAGTTGACTCTACCAATGATGGATGAAGAGATCTTAATAAGGATTAAGTCATCAACATAGAAGACTATAATAAAATGGGAGTCATTATGTCACATAATGTAGACATTGGGATTTGAGTGCTAATATTAGAATTTGATTCAGAATAAATGAGTTCATCTTGGCATACAAAGCATGAGGGGCCTATTTGAGGCTATTTATAGGCTTCTAAAGAGATATACCAAAAAAGAGTCCTCAATGAAACCTTGTGGTTATTTCATGTAGATTTCTTCATGAAGATCCTTGTGAATAAATACACTCTTCACATCCATCTAATGTATGAAACAACATGAGTTATAAAAATAGTAAGAGTCAAGTGAATGGAATTCATCTTTGCAATAAGAGCAAATGTCTCATTGTTGTCAACACTAGGAACTTATGAGAACCCTTTGGCAATAAGTCATTGTTTGAACTTATCAACAGTTATATCCACTACATATTTGATTGGATAGATCCACTTAGAATGAAAAATTTATCTTCTGTTGGGAAGGGGTATAAATCCCAAATGTTGTTCTTCATCAAGGAAATATTCTCTTCCTCCATTGTTGAGTCACACTTAACAATACTAGATGCTTCATGAAAATATTGTGGATCATAAGCAAGGGAAATGTATATGTGAGGAAGATGTTGATGTTGTGAAAAAAGTCCTTCAAGTCAACCCATCAAGAGTATGTTCAACCCATCAATGTGATGATGAAGATAGGGTTGAAGAAATAGAGGTTTCATCTATTGACAATGGTATAAGAGGTCAAGTAATTAAATGATTCCTCAAACTAAAAACTCCTCTCAATGAAAATATATTTAGTTTGTGGATCAAAGAGTCGATATCCCATTACACCATCAAATTATCCAATAAGGAGTTAGGACTAACTTATGGTTGTAAACCCTTGTATTTATCTGAAAGAATGCATGCTAATATAGGAGAGCTAAGGAATTTAAAATTAAACACAAAAAGTTTCTATGCACACCAATCTTCAAAAGGAGTCATGCCTTTCAAGGCCTTGTGATGCACATGGTTTTTAATGTGAGTGAAATAATTAATAGCTTCATCTCAAAATTTTGGACCAAGCGAATGGGCATGGATCATGCAAGTTTCCATCTCCTTCAGGGAAAATTCTATTTTAGTGATTATAACATATAATTTTAAAGGTAGATCCCTTTAAGTAGATGATTCACATGTTCTCAACCATTATCTCTGTAGATATTTTTGACATGTTTCCTAGAGTACCTCTTGGAATGAACTTTGAAGTCTTGAAACCATTCAAAGAATTCACATATATAATGAAGGAATTAGATCTTAGTGTATCACAAATAGTCATCAATGAAGGTGAGGAGAATGAATTTTTTTTGAAAGACAAGGTGTAAAATGGACCCATATGATCAGTATGAACCAACTCAAGGACTCATGAAACCCTTGAAGATATCCCTTTGTCTAAATTATCATATGGATGCTTACCAATTATAAAACCTAAAAATAATCCAATAGAAAAAATGGATATGAGGGAGTCATGTGAGCATATCCTTTGAGCTGAGTTGTAGAAGGTAATAGTAGTTAAGATGGCCAAACCACTCATGTCGTAGTTTAATCACTAAGTTTGTATGATTGAGTGAGGAAATATAAGGGGAATGAGACAAAAAGTGGGAAAAGTCATATATCCAATACTTATGATAGGATTTTCCCATTGTAACTAATGCATCATCCTCAAGATCACAAATTTCTACTGAATTAGGTAAAAACTCAACTTTCTTTTCATTCCCAAGATAAGTTATTTGGTAGACATAAATAAGGTTGACACATAAATCAAGAACACATAAAACACTATCAAATGTGCTCTTCGTGAATTTCAAATGATCCTTTTCTAGCAGATTCGACTAATGTATCATATCTTGTAAGAATTTGAGGCAACAAACTAGGTTCCAAAGAAAAAAATTGTCCATGATTAGAACCCATATGATGTGTGGCCTCAAAATTAAGTATCCATTGATGCAAGGATTTTATTATTTTATAAAGTGCTTGTCCTTGTTTCCATTTATTTTATGTTGAATAAGTAAAGGAAATGATTCATTTTTTTAAGATGATGACAAATTGATATATTTTTTCTTGAGAAGATATTTCAGCTCATCAATTTGTTTGGCATGGAATTGATGTTCATCATGACCAAAGTTATTATATTATGAACAAGTTGGTCCCTCCTTATAGAAATCCAATTTCTTAAAATAAGATTTAGTCTCTATTGGTTCAAGGTGTGATGATTATGCAATAGATTTTCATGGCTTGTGCATTAATTGCTTCAACTACTTAGACCATTTTGTAGAGGATGGCCCATCACCAAATCTTGTGACTTTGATAGTTTTAGGAGTGCCCTGAAAGCCAATGATTTGAACATGTTTGTACCATGATAGATTACACCATCAAATAACACAAGGACTTTTACTTGTACATTACAAACAAACTTCGCCATAATAAGTTTATGCTTTAGTATATATTTAATGTTTTTACAAGTATGAAAAGATAGGAAAAAATCAACACACAAATTATTTCCTTGGATTTTCTTGTTCCTTCTTCTGAGATTGGGATAGGGTATCTTATCATTATGTCATATATAATCATTATTTAAAAATAATTTTTAAATAATTGCATACAGCTTTTCATGGCAAAAGCATAACCCTAAATATGTTCCCATGAAGAACCATACAAAATATTTTTGAATTGTTAATGTTCACTTCAAGAAACATTAAACCCTAAATAAGGACTACAGAATAATCAAGATTTTTATGATAAAGACTTGCTTCACCTAGCCATGGCATGGGCAACGTCACATCTGGCTGCATGCACACACACCCACCACCATTACAATTCCCCATATCAAGTAATAATAACTCTCTTAAAATTTGTATTCAATATTTCAATCTTTTTAACAATTCGAATAACAAGAATTAAAAACCATTAAATTTATGAAATTCAAAAACTCACCTAGATAAACTTGCTTAATATACTCCTTACACAAACATTAATACAGTTACCATAGAATGGGGGGACATCCCCATCAAGATTAACTACCCTTCCTATCAATAAGAATTTTCAATTCAAATTCCAAAGATTTTGAGAACCCCTAAGAAGTTTTGTTAGCATTTTGATTGTCATTTAAAATATGAACATTCTTAAAGTTATCAGTGATAAGGGATTGTTCAATAACAAATAATATAGTTCAATACAAAATGTAAAAGAATTCAAAAGTAAGTAAATTGACAAGGCACAATATAACAAATTTTTTTTGCTCATTATAATGACAGATTGCTCTGTTTACTCATCTTATGGGCAACCAAAATACCTACAATAGACTATAGTCAGTGGTTTAAAAAATACAATATAACAGATCCACCCCTTCTACCTTTGGCTTGTCTTGGAAATAAATAAATTGGCTGGAAACATTCAATTTGCAATGTGTAATCAGTTTCTCAATGCTCCATTCGGCTAGATACAACTATTAAAGGAGGAACACATAGGCTTGTGTACGATGTGGTAGGATAGAGCGAAAAGCATTTTATTTTCAAATATCCCATTTACTATGAAATTTGTGGTAGATTTCATTATCTTTTCAAAGATTCCAATGGATTTTTAATGAGCTTCATTTCATATGAAGATAAAAAATGTTTAGCTTTGTTTATTCATGAGACACTATAACTCTGAAAAATTACACTCAAATTGAAGTGCTCAGATACAAATAATTACAAGAATATCAATTCCTACTTCTAAATAAATGATTTTAGGAATCTTAAGAGATCTCATGTACAAACAAATTGGTCCAGATATGTCAGACAACGTACATTCTATTGATTTCAAGTTCTTCAACCTTTTGGTAATAGATTTGTTGTTTCTAGTTTCTATTTTTGGAGATGATTGTGGCACTCCTCTTATGTACTGGTTCATGTATTGTCTTTTTTGTCCCTTAAATCATTCTTGACCTTCTGTGAATGTTAATATCTAAATTAAATTAAATTTGTTTGTGACACTAACTTTTGTCAATCCTCGAATTAATAAGTGGGGAAAAAGGCAAATAATGGTCCCAGGGATTTAAAGAAAACAATGATTATGATGAGTTCTAACAGATATTAAAACAAAATAATTATCCTTACACTTTGAATTATATAAAATTATGAATAACATGAAAATCTCTCCACCAATTAAAACATAATAATATTATATTTAACTGATTAAAAAACTTACATCTTAACTTTTAAAAGAATCCACATATTTTCTATCATTAAAAGTTGTATAATCTGATTAATCAGAAAAATAGAGAATAATAAACAGTTAACACTAAATGATTCTTGTAATTACCCTTCACGATTAATAAATAGAATCACAATAATTACCCAAGCACCAGAGCCTTAACGTTCAACACCACTTCTCACTTACAAATAACTACCACAATAATATAATTAGTTATAGGCAGACTATAATTATAAATCCATGAGTTTGGCTTGCTTATCATTAAAAAAGTAAGTTATTCTAATCTGGTCGATAGATAATACAAGAAGAAATAAAAGAATTATACTTAGATTTTGCAATTTTTACAATATAGTTTTATAAATTTAAAAATACGAAACGATAGAATAATATCTAAAATCCATAATGATCAAATTTATTTTTTTATAAATATAGAATAAATATTTCGCATAAGGATAAAAATCAATAACTATAATAAATTAATTGTGAAAAAGAGATCAAAATAAATTAAATCTTTGCAGACAACTTCAAGGTATATTAAACTAAGTTAAACAAATATTAACTAAACAAATGAGTGAATAAAATTAAGGAAATGAAATAAATTGAAAGAATGTTAAAAGTTATATGTAGTGAAAGATGAGTATTGAAGTTCATAAGAACACAGAAAATATTAATGGATTATAAAAAAATTATTAAGTTTTATAATTATTATATTTTTAGTTTTTTTTTTGGATTGATTATGTTGGTGGTTTAATATTTTATCTTTTTTAATTTATGAATTGTTATTGATGTTACATATTATTTAATTTTATATTGATGGTATTGTGAGCTTAGAATTGTAATTATATTATTTTTAAAAAATTAATTCCAATTTTTTTTTTTGTTGCTCTTGTTCCAAGTGTACTTTGATATTACTATCTTTCTAATTGAATAGTTAAAATATTTTTATTCTTTAAAAAAATAAAACGTACTTCCAAAAAAAAACTATAAAATCTATTTCTTTCTTTCTCTAAAAATCTATATTTTATTGACTATCACCTAATTTAATTTACAAATCAAAATAAAATTATATATTAATAATTAAAGTAAAATTTAATAAATTTGTCAAAAATAAATAAGTTTTAAACATTATTTTCTTGAAGAAAGATGTTTATCAAAAGCATAATGTAGTTTTTGAAATTAAGTAAATTTGAATTTATTAAATTTTTTATCATCTAAATTTCTAATTTGAAATTTTTTTTTGTTAAAATATAATTTATTTTTTAAAAATAAATTTTAAACTACATAATTTATTTTTGGATACATAGTTTGAAAGGATTTTTAAAAAAAAAAGTTATAATAAACTTTTCGTGTAAAGAGTTTTTGAACAAAAGAAGTAAAATTTAAATTATAAATAGTAAAATGTAAACCATTAATTTTATTTTATATAAATAACATTTAATATTAGATTGTATTTTCAATTAATTTTAAGATGGGTCACTTCAATCATTTAATATTTTTGATGGGTATGATTAAAATTTATTTGAAAAGATCATTTTATGAGGTTTCAGATTGATCCAAATCTCAACTTTCACATTAAAATATTATCAAGTATAAAATATTTAATATGAAAAATTATTTTAAGTCGTCCTTATTTTTTATATTATAATAAATTCATTTTTATTAAAGGATCAAGGGAAGGCATAAGAGAGAGGTAGAGCAACATTCATGATTCCTTCATTACTTATATTTAGGATAATAAATTGCAGAATTTGCATTACTTTAATAATTGATTCTCAACATTTTGATCTAAACTTATGGATAATCCTCAAGAGAATAGGAGCTCAGGGGATGATATGTAGTATTTTTTTAATAAACACATGTTTAAGGTTTTGTAAGTAGTTATTTTATTGTGTCCTAACAATTCAATAACATTGATGAATGATAATAACATGAATGAGTAGCATATGATATCTAAATATTGTTTGAATGTTATCAACTAGTGTATACATCAATAATAATAACTAAATTTATACATAATATAGACACAAATTGATAGAATATGGATATATATACAGTCTAAATCTTTAATCAAAAACTAGATTGGTAGATCAAATGGGAGAAATGAGAATAAAATAAGATAGAAGTAATTCAAAAATGTAGAAAGAAATAAATGTAACCAGATATCTTATTACCAATAGTTTTTAATGGTTAGACAATCAATAAATTATTGTATATTTGAAGGAGATGATCCCACTCTAAGTAGCACTCTAGAAAAATACTTCCAAATTCCTTCCACATTTTTAATTTATAACATAATAGTACCCTTTGGAAGCTTAACAATAACCTATAAATACTAAAAATAAGATTTAAATAAATTTGTAAATTATATTTATAAAAAAAATAAATAAATAAATAAAATACATAAATATCGAATTTTATTTTAAATTTATTTAATTTAAAAATATTTTTATTCCTTCAATTAAAAGGGATGTTTACTCAAATATATAAGATAAAGTATATTTTATTTGTTTCAAGATATGTTACTTTTAGATATTAAAATAGTCATGTCTTATTATTATTTTTTAATCTTTTAAAAATATATTTGACTCTTTTTATATATTAAATTCATATATTATTTTAATTATTATTAACTTTTAATAAATGCTAATTTTTAATATTAGATTAAATTGACTTGTAATATTGATTTATTAATTTTTAATAAAAATCGACCCCTTACAAATGAATTATAACCAATTGAGCTGCCTTTTTGAATTAAATTATAGCATCCTAACTTGACCTGTACCATAATTTTGAAAATACTTCCATCGACACAACTTTCATCATACCTCCATTTTTGACTATATCATAATGACTCATTTTCTTAGTTCTAGAAAATCATTTTTACCATTTTGAAAAGTTAGAAAACGTGCGGAGCTTTGGAAGAACACAAAAAAAAAATTGAGAAGGAGAGGACACTTACGTGTTTGAATAAACAACCATACTTATAGTTGGAAAAACAACCATACATGAATTGAAAGTGATGGAGTGTCTATCCAGCATTAAATTGATAAAGCCAGTTTAAGTGACAGCAAAATTTATCGGGCTCTTAATTTGGCGTAGAAGACAAAGAAGATCGACCACAACTTCGCATCGACGATTACAAGTTGGTCGGTCTCTATTGAGGCCACGTATTCCTTTAATATATTTGAAAAATCTTTTAATTGCTTTCTGAGGAATTCCCGGAGATGACGCCAACCTGAAATTATAGTAATCATATAAATAATGTTATATCTAGGTATTATTAAATAAGAAAACTTCCAATTAATTATCTAAACAATATATTATCTATATTTTTTGAATCGTTATATGTAAATAATTTTATCTTTACTTTAATTAGAGTGATAGAAACTTTGAATTTTACTAATAAATTATCTGTGTATTTAAATTGAGAGTACAATTTTTCATCATTGTTCTGTCATATTTACGTATAGAGATTGTAAAACCACTTTACATTAATTATTTTAAACATATTTTATAATATATTTTTTATACTATCAAGATTACATAATTATTATATCATTTATATAAAAAAATGTAACTACAATTCCGTTCATAATATTTATTTTATATTATTAAAATTACATAATTATTTATAATTAGTATATCATTTACATTAAAAAATGTAAATACAATTCCTTCTTCAAAATTTCTTGATTCTCTTCTAAAGACTCTTCAAATACTTAACTTATTTGGTATACAATTCTCTTCAAATATTTAACTTATTTGGTATACAATTCTCATTATATATTCATTTAGATTATAATAAAAACATGGTCATTTTAAAATTTTCAGAGCTGTGAAAAAATATCTATACTTATTTTTCAATATTTTTTAAATATATGTTAGAAGACAGTACACACCGACTTTTCAATATTTAATATTTGATTATGATGTGTTGAATATCTAAATTTATGTTTCATTTTTTAGTTGGGAAAACAACGATACATAAGTCGAGAGAAAACGATACATAAGTCGAGAGAAAACGACGATACATAAGTCGAGAATGGCCAGCAAAATTTGTCGGGGTTTATTTTGCGTTACAAAAGTCAAGAAGAGTCGATTAATTGATTGGAATTTGGATTCCTCCGTTATCGATCACATAAGTGCGTCGACGACTATAAGTTGGCCGAGTCTCCATTTGAGGCCGCGTTTTCCTTAAAAGTCTAGAAGATACATTATAAGTTGGGTATAACACGCTATCGATACCTGTCCATCTCCCATACCCGTCCATATCAGTTAGGATTACTTCTCTATAATATTTAATTTAAAAGAAAGTGGAAAGGTTTTAATATCCTTGTATGTTTCAATTGTCGATTATGGCTTTTGTTAATATATATTATTGATAAAATATATTGGTGTGTATTTTATTAAAATGTTCTGGAAGTTGAACATATAGTATCTAATACTTGTTCAATATTTATTTTATAAAATTAAACGTAATCAATCACATTTTGACAAGTGAAACTCAAGTATTTATATTTTAATGTACCTCCAAAGGTTAAGTTTTGGTCATAGGCTTAAAAAATGCATTTTATGATATTTCATGATAAAATTGGTTATATTATAAAATGTATAATGTGTTAGACTTTAAAACCTTAGTTATCAATAGTTAAGACAACATAGTGAAACGGGTAAAAATTTCAAAGTCTAATATGATATTATGACACCCAATGATATGGGAAAACAATATTGACAATGTTTAAAACATATTGTGTATGTAATGTTCATAAAATTATATTATGGATTGATTTTTCATAATTTATATTAAAAAAAATTAAATGTAATATTAAAAAAATTAAAATGTAAATTGTTACGTAGTTTTATAACATTTATAATTTTGTAAAAAGTTGCAATTTATATATTAGTCTTTTGATAACATTATTTTTAATATATTAAAGCATGTTATGTATATGTAATATTCGCAAAAATTATGTACAACTTATTTGTAATGTATTATAATTTTTTATGTATAAAATACTTATAATACCTAATTTTTTATAATTAATAGTATGTAACAAAATCTATATATAACTTATTGCATAATCCTTAAACATTTTTACATTAAAAAATAATACATTGTAAAGGATGGTAATTATTGATTAGACGTCTCCAATGCCACACTCTAAATAAATTCAGTCTCTCTTGTTGTGTATATGCTATGCATGAGTAACACATTCCTTACCATTTGAGGTTGGTTCTCATCTCGATAGTCCTTTTAGGTTTGATTTACAGATGGAAGATAACATGGTTGTGATCCTTTTGCCTTATAGATGTACCCTTAAGCTTCATTTATAGTGACACAATGATGAAGATGACCAAGATTGAGGAGGCCTCATCCTCTAAAACTCACTCAAGGAAATAAAATTGGAAGGCAAAGCAGTGAATGCGCGATTTTTTTGGTATAAATATTCATATATTACATTGATAAAGAGATAATAAATATGTCCATGTGGATATGGTTGAGGTAATATTTTTATTTTCAAGTGGATCATCCTCATCCTCTAAAACTCACTCAAGGAAATAAAATTGGAAGGCAAAGCAGTGAATGCGCGATTTTTTGGTATAAATATTCATATATTACATTGATAAAGAGATAATAAATATGTCCATGTAGATATGGTTGAGGTAATATTTTTCTTTTCAAGTGGATCATCTTGTAACTAGGTGAAGACAAATATTCCTTATAAATCAATCCTTACTTTTACATGAAATTTACATAACAAGAATTAAATATCTTATGTTTGAAAAATTGACTTATTTTGTCTCATTTTTTAATTTCTAAGGGATTTAATACCATTTTGACCTTTTACACTCTTTCAATAGAGTATCTTTTGAGAGGTAAATTCATCATTTCAATGGTATGTATGAAATAAATGATTTTTTAAAAAATCACATTGCATTAATTTATAATTGTATTTTATTAATTAAAATGTGGTTCTAGATTTTTAGATAATTATTTTTAGCATGACACCTTAAAAACATCTTAATGTATTAATGGTGGTAAGAATAAATTAAAAAATTTAGGATATGAAAGCAACAAGAATGGTGATGGGAAAGGGAAGAAGACAGATAAAATATAAATGATGTTGGCGATAGTAGTGAGAAGAATGAATTAAAATAAAAGATCATATAAATGTGTTTTTTATTTTATTTTTATAAAGTGACATAAAAGTGAGGTATTTTTATTATTATTATTATAATATAAATTTTTGATGTATTTTATTATACGATGTAAGTCAAACACGACAAGGGTGGCATAAAAGTGGCATAAATATGACATGAAAGATAGGTAATAAAAAATGCTTAGTTACATCATTTTTGTACCATCTTTGTGCTACCAAAAATGACACAAGTGTATCACCCTCCCATGTTACTTAAAAAATAAAATAAAATAAATATTTGATTTAGCATAATTATCCTTGCATATAGCATCTGATCAAAAATCTAAACATACATACCAACAATTTTTAAAAAAATGCACAATAAATATATTGTGATTATATCTCATAATTAATCTTTTCAAATTAATATAGATAAATTACCAAATTAGTCTCAGTTTATTTTTGCAAGCACATAACATGATACATTTTTTACCTTGTGGGTTATGCACATATAAGAGGGAATTTCACGATGTTGGAAAAAAGTGAATTTTGACCACAATATAGGATGAAGAACTGGTTTTAAACATGTCCCGATTGAACAGTAGATTTAAAATACTTATTTGAATTATGGGTTACATATTATTATGTCAATAGCATTCTACAATAACATTTGGAGGGCATGGTGAGCTGTAATAGAGTGAGTGTGTTCACTTTTAACTATGATCTTAAATTTAACATTTATTTGACAATTCCACTAAAAAAAAAACATTTAATAAAAACCTAACCATCATTAATATACCGCCACACATTAATTTTCTCTTATTTAATCGCAAAGTAGTAACCTTCTAATATTGTGCCCAAAAAATTTGGCTCACATTAAAAAAAAATATATTTTTACTACATATAAAACTCAATTAAGTTTTTACAACACCACCTATATTTTTTATAAGCATTAATCAAAATTAAAATAACATGGACTATAGCTTCCTGTTGATTAATTTTTTTAGCCTATACATTCATTAAATTTCCTGAAATATCAACAGGGAATAGTCGTGTTGACTTAATCTTGGAAAAAATTGGTTGCATTTTTGCAATATGTACCGGTAGAAGACAAATCTAATACATTTTTTCCCTTATATAATAATAAACACATTCATACTATAAACGGATAAAATTATTGATGAAGGAGGTCAAGGATATATCTAATATTATATTCATGGATGGAATATTCTCTCTCTCACACACTCTCTCTCTCATGTGACCTCCTTCAACATTTATGGATGCTTGACATCGTGCATCAAGTTAGACATGACCGCCATTTTCAAAAGGAAATAAAAATATCTCTGGAAAACATTTACATGTATGTACAATATCTTTATATTTCTTTTATCTACAACATGGTGTTATTAAAATGACAATAAATTTATAAATAAGGTTTAAAATTATATTGATTATACATGTTAAAAATTGTATCACTATATATTGGAAAGAAAAAGGTAGTGAAAATGTTATTCGTAATCTCAACATTACTATTTTGTGATTTTTCATTATGTACATAATGGATATGATCTATTTATTGGCATATTCCTTTTCATTTGAAGTTTTATATTAATTTTAATATAAGATTATTTTACTAGTTTGATAGAATCATGTTGAGTTTATATCAATCTTCCAAAATTTATTTTTAAAGAGAGAAGATTATGAAATACAGTTAAATGTTTGCCTATCAATATCTAGAAGATGCTCTTCAAAAGAATAAAAAATATAAAATAAAATCCAATTTGTATAAGAAGAAAGATCTGCATTAAATAAAGATACAATGCCATTAACCTATATTTTTCATTATTTTCGTAAAATAGAACCAAAAAAAAAAAAAATTAATCATAATTTGAAATACTTATAATTGCTTAATAAAACATCATTGTAGTAACTTGGTAAAATTTATGTTTGAACTTTATTATAGTTCTCTATCACAAACATTTGTAATTATCTTATATAAAACTCAAAATGTATGATATAATTATTTTTTTAATTAAATTTTTATTATACAACATATATATTATAGACACATTTCAAATACTATAATAAATTTATAAATAATATATATCTAAAATAAATTTATGTAAAAAAAGTTAAAAAATATTATTTTTAATTTATCTATATTATATTAAATTTATAACATAAATATAATAAACCCTTCATAAATAATAATTATTGGTACTTTTTACATATTAAAATTATCCAACATATATATCAAATATATGCTACTATTATAATATAATGTTATTCTATATACCAAAATTAAGTTCACATTTTTATATATAATTAAAAATATATAATTGGGTTCACCTACTTCCACACACAATATAAGTGCGGGGTATTCAAAATACGTATGTGTCCCTAAGGCTACTAAATAGGGTCACCATATAATCTATATATAATATAGTCACTGCAAGTCACAAGGGGTCACACTATGTATATAATGTTACTTTATTAACCCTTCACGTTGGAAACTGTTATACCCATATATTATAACTATTGCCAAGTGGCCATAATATTGATTATCATGGCTCAAAACATAATGATTATATACAAGTACCAAATGTGATCTTAAGTTCACGCATACGCTGTATTATATTACGTTTGTGCACCTCTTCGTTGGACTCGCTTAAAATTTTCATTGTGATCGTAATCATAGTGTGAAGATGCAAGATATGACCACATGGAGGGTCAGATTATATCATATGGATAAGCCAATATATCGTGATGCATCCATGTAGTCACGGCGGCATTTGATAAAGACAAATAATTTAGATCTTGTGTCTTATATTTTATCCCCTTTTATATTCATAATATTATAACGATTTACTAACAATATAATATTTTCCATCACCATAAAAACACAACACTTATAATATTAAGTAAAATGTAAATAACACTTTAATCTTATGAACAATGCCCCTTAATTATATCACAAACATGACTTATTATACACCACACCCTAAATTACCATGTATCATTACAAAGATGAAAACAAAATGGCGAGCCCATGATTTCGATAGTGAGACATTAGTTCATCATAGTATACTAACGATGAAATAGGATCATTAGTTTTCTTTTTTGAGCACACAATTAATGATACTAAATGAATGGTTCATATTTCAAATATACAGATTTTATGACCACAACTCAGATCAAATAAGTGATTTAAGTGAGTAGATCCTTATCATCAAACTTGCACAAATCCACTTTCAACAACATCAATTTCAACCCCATATTGGTGGTGTTAGTGCTGAGAGAAGGAGAACAAGAATGAAAAAGTGGATGGTTGTTGAGTGTCAAATGAAATGAAATGATATCCAATTGTGTCGTGGTCTGCTGAAACTGATTGCTCATACCATTAAGCTCCCCTTGCATTGCTGACATTTGAGTTTGGATTTGCACATCCTTCTTCCTTAGGTAGTTTGAATTGAATTGAACTTGAGAAATCATCTATGAAGACATCATATCAAAGGTTCCATAATCCATGTCATCTCCTAAATGATTTTTAGGAGTTTCTTGCTCTTTCCCTTCCTACAAGTGTTAGGACCAACCATAAGAAGGCTCGACGAGTTTATTTTAGTGGCGATTCTTCATTAATCTATGAGTATTCTATTTTTTTAAGTCGGCATTTGGCAATGTTTGTGGAGTGACTGAGAAGGTGGGATCGCATAAATTTTTGGGGTCCAAATTAATATCGAGGAGAGGTTCACCTATATTTGAATATAAGTTTCCTCATATAAATTTAGTTTTTTGATACCTCAAAAGCCAATCTAGAATAATTTGTTATATATGTCAGGTGACTTTAGAATTTTTTTTGGTGGTTTGTATTTCAGGGCTAAGGAGTGCTTCAAGAATCAACAGTTTCTAGCAAGGTATGCAATGATTTTTTTTACAATATAATTTATTATTATTTTTTAATTGTAATTCCATTTACTACTCTTTAATTTCCATCACATCATTTAAACATGAGGGCATCCGATGACAACCTGTGAGCACTTGATGGCATCTTACGAGTGTGGGCACTCAAAAATAGCCTGTGGGCAATTGACTCCAATCTAACAATGCTCATGGATAGCATGCAGGTGGATGATGCCAATTTATGGGTGGATGATGACATGATGTGGGTAGATGACGATAGGCTGCCTATGGGTAGATGCTAGCAGCCTATGGGTGTCTACTTGTAAGCATATAGGAAGAACCCTACAGGCTATAGGCATCTACCCACAAGATGTAGGCATCTATCATAGGCTGCAAGTGCTGTAGGCATCCACTTGTAGGCTTAAAGTGGATGCTTATAGCTTGTGGGCATTCGCCTACATCTTTTAGGAAGATGCCTATAGCCTATGGGTATCTACCTATAAGGAAGATGTCCATAGGCTGCAGTCATCCATCTGTAGGCTATGGGCAGATGCCTGCAAGCTACAAAAGTCCACCCACAAGCTATAGGCATATTCCCATAGGCTGCAAGCATCCACCTGCAGCCTACAAGTGGATTTCTATAGCCTGTGGGTGTCCACCTATAATGTACAAGTATCTTCCAATAGGATTACAAGTAGACACCCATAAGCTGCAGGCATCCTCCCACAAGTTTCCAGCATTCACTTGTAGGCTGCAAGTTTATGCCATAGGCTATCGGTGTCTACATGTAGGCTATCAACATATGCTCACAGTCTATCAACATCCACCCACAGGTCAATAATGTTCACTTACAGGTTGTACGCCTCTGCCCACACCTTGTAGTCAAGCACCCATAGGCTATTGTCGAGTGCAAACATGCTATACTCAGACATTGATAGGGTTTGTGTGATTCATTGTGTAGCATTGCATGATTTGCCTATGCAATGATATGCCTTCCAATCTAATTCACCACCATTGTAAATATGATTTACCTCAAGACCTCCATGGATTTTTTATATGGCCCACTAAAATGAACCCTATGGATCGATGGTGAACCTTATTTTGCCCTATTAACCCAACTTTGACCATGATTTTTTAAAAATATTTTGACCTCAAATAAAAAATATCAAAGAATAGACCCAAACTAACTTTTCCCAAGATTTACAATAATGCAAATAAATTTGAAATTTTCTACAAATTATGAGCTATGGAGTGAATTTATGAAGAACTCTAAAATTGTGATTAATTTTGAAAACATATCCAAATGAGACAAAATATGAATGGAATATTTATTAAATGATTTTGCACCTCTAGTAAAACAATTCTAGAGAAATTCACAACTATTTGTGAGATATAGCCACATTCTAAGATCTCAAAATTTTGACCTGATTATGGCCCAAATCAAAGTTCTATTACCACTTGTAATGATATTAGTTCACCAAATAAGTAAAATAATAGTAATATATCACAATGATATGAAAATATAGTAGAAAATATGAATAATAGATAAGCCACTTTGAGGGGGAAACCTCCCAAATACTTGCAATAAGAAATGAATACTTAATATAATGATAACCAACTAACCCTACCTCTTATTTATAGTCTACTAAGGCCATGGAAAACCCATATGCTGACCTACTAAGCATATGAGTACATAGATAAATGTAAAATGATATGTAAAAGGGTTATGCAAGCCATATGTCAACTACACATATCCCTAGACATGCCAATGGTTAAGGGCATAACACAATTACACTTAGATCCTTATCAAAGACATATATAGCTCAAAAGTTTAAAAATTCAAGGACTTAAGCCTTTGAGTTCCCATAATCTTGAGATCACTCCATGTGGCATAATTCCATTAAGTCACAACCATGGAGCATGTAAATCAAAATCATAAGTCTAGAGATCTAGATAAATGAGAAACAAACAAGGCCATCACTAAATATACACATGGCTAGTGTAGGAATAAATGGGTTTGACAACAAAGGAAAAATTGGTAAATGAGAAATTTACATGTCTTAAATAAAGTGATGGACATACAAAGTTAACGAAAAGTTTCCATATGACAAACACAAACCCACCAAAGCTGACTAACATGTTCAAATTTAAAATGGGAACTAAATCAAAAATAAATATTTGCATTGAATTCACATGAATTTAACATTCAATGCATAGACTTCGGGCAACATATGCACAATCTAAGTGAATAAATGTTAATTTATCATTAATCTACAAGTAAACATTATAATTTCAAGCTCTCTAGGTACAAAAATCCCTAATTTTCCTCGCAAACTTGTGAAGAGAATTCAAATAGTTTCACAAAATAATTTCATAGTTTAGATCATTAAAATGGCTTCTCTAAAATCACCATGAGTCTAGGTTCCTTCTATCTACTCAATTACTATATATACTGAGTATATTGACATAATATTGAAAAAGAATTCATAGATTCTAAGCTCCCATACTATCTAGTCCTCTGAAATGAAGTGGAGTCTGTAGCACCATACTCTTCACATGATCGAATATATCACGAGGAGAAATAGTACATTGATGAGCTACTAGAAACTAAGACCATGGGACTCCATCAAGCAACAATGAAACTATAGGTAATACCTTGTATCCATTTACTTTGTGATTTGTTTTTTAATGTTACTTATTCTAGATGTCGTTTACACCTAAAAAAATGAAAGAATGACATTATATACATTTAGAGAAGGGTATATTGGAGATACCTCAGGATATTAGCACATGAGGTAGCCTTTAACCAAGTCTTGGCCAATGTATAGCTTGATTACAATAGTCTGGACGAAAAAATGAAACACTTTGGCTAGTAAAAGGCTAGAGACTAAACCCAAAGGGGGGCCATTTATTCCAACAATATCATTAAATTTAGGTTTGTTATCATAATAGGCATGGCCTATTTGAAAGTATTTTATGGTTTTATCATTACTACATATTCATAGGTGGAATATGTCTCATGGCAAGAATTTTCTAGACTTCTAATAAAATTGTGGCCTTAGGAGAGGTAATCAGTGTTAGACTGAAGAACCAAATATACAAACATGAACAAAGGCCTATATATGGAAAGTTTTGTATGATATCATATTTGCTATATATATTGCTTGGGATGGTCCACAAAACCCATGGGGAATTGTGGTAGCCATCAACATAATATGTAGATAATATAATTTATGAAGACTATCCTTTTATGTTTTCCTACAGATACAAGAATAAATCACAAGGATTTGTGAAGAAATACATCTTCAAGTTTATCAAGTCATTCATGGCACTCAAATGCATATAATTTTAGAAAAATTTAAAAGAAGTATTGGAAAAATAGGTTATTACTGGTACTATCTAGATTGTATTTTAATCTAAATTACAGGAACAAGGGCACCCCCTCTATTTTTACCATGCCACATTCTAGACAATATTGTAGATAAATATGTGGCACACCAAATACACAATAATATAGATGAATAAATTTAACTTAAACATTATACCTATTAGTATTAAACCCATATGAGCATTAGGAAACTCAAGTTTTTCGTAAGATCACATTTTAACCAAGTTGCAAAGATCAGATCTCATTATAAATTGAAAGGTGGCCTAATTCAGGGAATGGGACCCTAAAAAAATGTTAGACACCATCTTCAATATCTTAAAGATAATAATGGGGTAACCATTACATATGGTCACCAAGAGTATGAGCATGATGATATATTCATGAATGCATTTGATGATTCATGAGTGTGGACACACATGAATAAAAATCAAATGTCCATAATAATTGCACATACCATACAATATGACCCTAATATTATTAAGGAATTGACAAGTGATATGGTGGAGTAGGAAAAAAATTCCTGAATTCATCATTGGCCTCCAACACAACCTCAAGACTCAACATGACAAGGCTAGCCTCCCTATCCTGCAAGAAAATAAATTAATATATTAAAAGAGAGAGAGTCCAAAAATCTAAGGAGGAGAATCTCAAAATTAGAAAGGAACTTCTAAGAGGTCTCCCTATCTCCATCTAGCCTCTACACATCCATCTAATACCACCATTTTGGGCACAACTATTATAGTTGAGAAGATTGCACCTCCTTAGGACAAGAAAAATGGAAAACTATCTATGATACCTCTCCCTCCACTTACAAAACCTACAAAAGTGAGTCTCATAGAGTTTATAGAATCCCCATTCTCATCTCTCCCATCCACTCCTCCATCCCCTCAAGCACCTTAACCAAGTCCATATCTATCCATTATTCCCTCCACCTATGTTGTTCCACTCTCTGTTCATTCACCACTACCTGTAGTAGTAGTCCCTACTATTGTGGCTTCTTTATTTGTTTCATTATCCCCTTCATCTACCATTCCTCATATGGTAACTTAACAATATACTTACAAAGTTTTTCTATCCTCCTCAAAAATTTAACAACTAGAGGAAAGACCATCATTAGGTCTTGTTGCTCTATAGGAATCCCCTATTGAGGAGGAAGTAGAGGAAGAGGAACATGGACATGTAATATCCTTAGAAGATTATGCTACTAACAAGGAAGAAGGAAATGTATAAGTAATGACGGGACCTTAGTATAGTTTAAGTGAGGAAGGAACCCTAGATGAAGCATATGAGGAAGTGGAATTAGAAAAGGCTAAATCTATGAACCTAGGAAGTTTACAAGAGGAAGAATCTCTAGCTAGAACATCATAGGAGATCCTCACTAAAGAGTAGATATAGAACATTAATGAGGTAGTTTATTCCCTTGTTTCTTATGTTACTATTGTAAATACTCAAGCTACATATTAACCTATGGCTATTACAAGGCCTCCACCATTTTTAGTTCAATCAAATTTTTTATTCCTTTAACATCCACACCAATTATGAATCCAAATAAAAGAGTCTATTTTGAGAATTTAGTTTAAATTTTAAATTTTTTATCCTAAACGGCCACCATTCTCCCTTACATATTCATCTCAATTGGAACTACAACTGTCATAGTTTACACATATACCTTCTGCCATAATGATAGTTATCAAAACCCTAGGCTTGACTAATTATGTAGATGAAGTCACCCCACATAGGGAAGGCTCCCCATGGAAAAGAATTATTTATCCACCCCTACAATTCTTAATTAAAATAAGTGTTTCACTATCACCTTCAATAATAAATCCTCCTCCAATGATTACTCAACCCTCTATCCCTGAAGACCTAAGTCTGCCAGAAGAATAAGGGGGACTTATTGTTCCTCAATAGGTTAAAGAAATGCAAGGCCAAAAAATTGAGAGATGAAATTTGGTTGTTATAGAACTACCTACAGTATCCACTCATTTTTATAAGCATAGTGTCACCCTAAAGAGGGTGAAGAAGAGGAAGGTGGTGAACATAATTACTAGGGAGGAGATAGAGTTTGAACAAAGGGAAATTTTGTTTCCTTTAGCCAAAAAGGTTAAAAATAATCCAAATGATCCAAAAGAGTATACAAAATATTTCTATTCTTTTGCGTATTTAGTTAGAGAAGCAATGAAAGAAATGTACAAGAGCAAGGAGGAGGCAAAATAGAATTTATTGTAGAGGTAGATTATTCATTCCCCTTTGAAAATTGTAGACAATGTACAAAGTGCATCCACCGGCATGTATAATATTTTGAATAACATTCAAGTTTCTAGAGGAAAAATCTAGTTTGATAGGACAAAGGTGATAAAAATTTCATACCAGATAAAATATTATGAGAAAAGGCTTATCTTTTTATTTTAATGTTCAAGGAGTAGTGCATTCAATCATCTAAACCTAAGTATAGCTAAGATGTTGCATGGGCCCTTAGTTATGTAATTATCAAAAGGGATATTTCTATTAACTAGAATACATAGATGAAGGATTTGATGGGACATTTTAGAATCCATGAGAGTGATGCCTTGAAACTTTTGAAAGATATGAGGGTCACTAAAGTGATTAACTCTACAAGAGAATTGGTCAACATGACCAATTTTGAGTCACTCCTTAAAACATTTGCAAATAACTTTAAGGAGGAGGTTGAAAGAAATATATATAAAAACAATGATGAGATCATGTAGATGTTCAATTTTTGTAAAGATATAGTGATCAAGGTTGAAGCCCTTGGGGTTGAATTCAAGATCTTAGAGATATAACAAATGAGGTTGATGGCTAAAGCCATCAAAATATTATGCCTACTTTACTTAATTTGATATTATTAATAAATATTTTCATACAACACATGCATTATTTAAAAAACTCAAAGACATAAAGGGTACATCTAGAGCATCACCAAGAACATAAAAAACTGTGAGTACTACCACCTCATCACAAGGTTCCCAATTTTTTGGATATGTAGTCATGAATACTCTAACATGATATGTTTTGACTCCACAAAGACATAAAATGTCTATTTATATTTCTATAGCTATCACTTAGGTATCTTTATCTACTAACATTCCCACATCAACACCATTCTAAATATAAAAATGTATTTTCATGTTTTAGTTAATTTGAAACTATTAATTCCTAATTTATTTGGCATTTATATATTGTGTTTAGATGAAGAATTCCGTTCTGGGTAAATACTTTTATACATGCATACTCAACATAATTTTCACATAGTTATTTTTTATAGATGTAAATATAGACTTCGCTTGGGAGATGAGGCCTTCCACTCCCTAATCCTATATATATTTATATCGTCCATATCCCAAAATGAGGAAAATTTGGTTATTAAAATTAATAAAAAAATATATGGATTGTTTTGAAATTGGTATTGATGTGCAAATCTAATTCTTCTTCAAAATTTTGAATATTGTAAGAATTTATGTCATTCTATTATATTATTATCTTATTTATGCATGAGTATTCTCTTAAATATAATTATTTATATTGTGTTATTGCTAACCTGAATGATTTTTTAGTACTAATCATAATCTCCCTTTGTAGATGTGAAATTGTAATCTCACATCAATAGTAACCTTTGATTATATATGTTAAATTTTATTTTATTCTTCTTTTCTTAGACTCTTAACGATGTTTAATTTTTGTGTTCTTATAATAACTTGCAATAGATATTAGTTCGTAATTGCTTATCTAACCCATAGTTAAGGAACTAAATTAGAAATACTTCATCTTGTTTGGTCTACAAACCTTCTTTTCTACCTGTCTTTCCCTCTTCTGAGTTTCTTTTGGTCAAACCCACCTTATATTAGATCCATCATATATCCACCCATCTCAAGTAGATTTAGATTCACATCTATAACTAGACTATCCATGGTAAATAATTGCTCCTCTCATTGATATTATACCAATATGTTGTTTACAAAACTCAATGCCATACAACTCATGCCTTGGAGTGAATTTCTATCACCGATCTTAAAACATTAGAGGCTACCTCGTAATGTTTCCTAGTGTGCATAAGACCCACATCAATAGGAAACCTATTTTTTATGTTAAAGGGAGGTGGTGAACCTCTACCTCTATTTATTTGAAAATGATCACTTGAGTTTCTCTATATATACTCAAAATATTAACAAGGTCCACCTTAAACACTAAATTACTATACTCATCTTTACAAATCCATAGAAAAGTTAGGTCATATAAAGGTGTCTTGAGAAGACCCTAGGATCATTCATACTCTCCAAACAAATGAACTCATCTTCCCCTACACCCCATGACCAAAACCTAGATAATTTGATCTACTATTAATGTCATTGGATACGTGCATGATTTACCCAAAAAACATAAGAAGTATATTCCTTATTTTTCTCCCTCAAGAGGTAGGACTATTGAAGAAAATGTAAAGGCATTTAAAACTAATTTGGTAATACTCAATATATTCCATGAGGACATGCCATGTATACTCTTTCCCTTTATATTTCAATATTCTACCTATGATTGGTTTCATAATGTCCAAGTGGGTTCAATTACAACTTGGGATGAATGTCAAACACCTTTTTGGACCTATTTGGAAAAGTCACCAATACAAGTGTTGTATCACTACTTTGCAAGCATGAAAAGAGAACCAAATGGACCAATCTAACCCTTTAATTCTATATTCTAAAATATGTACATTATACTTGAAGTTATCACCCTGATGAGGTGTTAACCCTCTAAATATACAAGAATGCCCTAGACCCTATGACTGTTATCTTTCTCCATATGGATAAAAATGTTGGTACGTTTACTTTGGCTTACATTTAATATATTAATGTTGATAAACATTTGAAACCTTAGTCAGAAGCCCTAACCCCACTTAATATTAATCTTGTCTTTCCAACCTTCAGCTAAATTCCAAATGCAAAATATAATAATGTGGCCCAAAACCAGAACCAGATGTAAATCCATATGCATTTAACCCATACTCCACTTAATCAACACCTTAGTTTCATAAATAATTCTACCCTTACTTTTTAGAAACAAAGATAGATTCAATATTTAATACTAATTAATACTGATACTACACATGGTACTATTTTCAAATCCACAAAAATAGAACTAGAAGATATCTAGTAGATGGTGTATAAATTAAGTAACGAGTTTCTAAACATGCATAAATGCATGGAGAACACTAGTGGAGAGAAATAACAACTAGATTTTTAGTTTCCACAGGTATAACAAGGATTTTAAAAGACCTAAAAACAATCCAAAATAACTGCCACCTGATAGGATGCTAGAGATAAATATTATAGAAACAACACTTCCTAAATGGTGTCACATTCATAATACAACGCAACATGGTGAGATAAACTCCATAGATTTCTAAACTTCCTTCAAAATATTTTAGAATGAAATGGATAGACATGAAGGTTTTGAAAATATAATAGAACCATCTTCCTCTACTACTCCAAGGCATCCCCATACAAAAATGGTCTTTGAGATCTATGACTTCCCATTCCCAGCGGATGATGAGAAGGAACCATATAATAATAATGATGAGATCATGATTTCCAACAGTTCCAGTGGAACAATTAAAATATGATGAAAAAGTATCATACTACCACTTAAACACCTACAAACAACAATGCCAACACTCCTCCAGATCAAAAGTCTGATAACAATCTGCCCCTTCGAAGAAGGGATGATCAGTTGCAAATTATAGAGCCCCATAGTAGAGGAGGGTACAATATTGTTGAGGACATGAATAAGATTAAATCTAATATCAATCTTCACAAGTTATCCTACATCATAAAAAAGAGAGAGTTGTTACTTAAATCCATAACTAGAAGATCATTTATTGACGAATTAAAAGCTATGCATGTAAACATGGTTGTTTAAAAGGACAATCATGATGTACAAACTTTTCTAGTTAACCGTTAGAATACTCAGAAAGAACATACATAATTGTTTAGTTGACTCAAGTGCCTTATACAATGTGATGCCTAAAATAGTGTGCAAGAAATTAGGTTTAACCCCAAATAAGTCAAAAAGAGTGATCCTTTAAAAAGGATGCTTTGATTTTTTTAATAATAAAAATATTTTTACTTTATCGATTCTATGAATCATTGAGTACTTTTATTCAGTATGGGAATTAGAGATTTTCTACTTGAATTTTGATAAAGAACATTCAAATTAAAGTCTTTACATATAAATAATTTTAAGAATATCAATTATTACTTATAAAAAACACGCTTAAAAATTTGTATGAGACCACATGCCCAAATAAAATACTTAGATATATAAGACAATGTATAGTTTATTAGTTTCAAGATTTATTGATTTTAAATATTAGAATAGTCATATCTCATTAAATTTTTCTCCAAACATTTTATTTATTTCTTTTTCTTACATCTTTTTACAAATATATTTGACACTCTCTTTATGTATTAAATTCATGTAATATCTTATTTATTTATAGTGATCAATCTTGAATTCTAATAAATACTAATATTTAAATTAAATTAAATTAAATTAAATTAAACTGACTTGTAGTATTTAAGTTATTAATTTTTAATAAAGATCGACCACCTACAAATTGATTATAACATTATAACCAATTGGGTTGCCTTTGGGACTAAATTATAACATCCTATCTTGGCTTGTACCATAATTTTGAAAATACTTCCATGGACACAACTTTCATTTTTAACTATATCATCATAATGCTTCTTTTTAGTACCTACATAAAAGATATCTATTGTAGTCATGTTTTGCTATTATTTTGCTTTGGAAAATGTGTAACCAATAAGAATAAAGTATTTCTAAATTTGAACATTAATTTGAACATATACATGAAATAACAAATACAAAATAAATTAATTTACTTATTTTCTATTAGATGAATTTTTAGGATGTGACAATTTTCTTGGGGAAATTGCATATTTATTGATTAGTTAAAATAGAAAAATTTCAACCTACAATTATTTGTGATGTTTCTAATTTTTTTTCCTTCATATTTAATAAGCATTGAATTCCAAAATATTAATATAAAAATGGGTGCATTGGTATTCAGAAGCTTCTAGAGGCCACAACTAAGGTTTTCAATAGAGCTTTTGGCGACTTGCATATGTAGCTTGTGTTGGAGCCATTTTAGGCTAACTATGTCCATAGGCTGGACCTATTCATGAGAAATCATTGTTCTAACCCAACATAAGGATATTATTGAATGGAATCCCAACACTTTGATGTGGACACCATGGGATCAAATCCAAATATTTAGAAAGCTTCATTTTTAGAGAGTAGAGATTAATTAAATTCAAAGTAAACCAAGTCACAAATGGCCCAACTTACCCAAAAATTGTTTGAAATAAAATTGGACAAAAAAATAAACTTAGAGTATATTCTTTCATCTACAAAAGATTTAACCACAAATAAAAATGAATCACACTAGAAGGACCTATAAATATTGTTGTTTTTTCACAGGCAAAGTAGCATTGAGGGGTAATCATTGTATGCAATAAGGGAATATGATTCTCTTCCATTTTGGCTGCCAAGGACAAATTGGTAATACATAACAGATGCAACATCCACACCTTACTTTGTTACATACATTCACAAGATAGATAATGTTAATGCTAAATGTTTAAGTGCAAGGTACAAGTGTAGATAGAAGAAAAAAATACAAAGCATTAATCATATAGGAAATATGTATATAGTCTTACAGATAAATGATAATCAGAAAGAAAATAATCCAGGTAACTAATGGCCAAATAGGCCAATAGAGGCCAAAACATTATAGTATCCATGTACCTGGGGGTAGTTACCAAAACAACTTATCAGATTCAAGGAATGAGTAAAATTTCATTTGATATATATAGTGTTCCCTACATTGAGAATCTAGCTTAGAGCATCTTGATGAATAGAGAGGTCTAAATTTTGAGTCTAGAATTTTGTGCAGATAGTCTTCTTAAGGCATATGATCAAACTCTTTATCAACAAGCATAAAGATGTATTCATCATCCTCCACTAGAAAAATTGTGAAGGATACAATAGCCTCAGAATGCCCAAAATGATGACTGACATTGTCTTCATTGTATGCATTATCAACCTCATCATAGTCATCATAGGCCTAAGAAAGGCCATCTGATAATTGGCTCAATTTCCTACATCCTAGTTTTGCTATATCCATGGCCAATGGGAAGATCCTCACGATCCCAGACCTATCAGCCATGACAGGGTATGGTGTTCCCTGGAATTGATTTAGATCTGTCAGCCCTAGGAATTTCTTAGGGTGTTAGACCCCTTGAACCCTAGACCAATTACATGTAGACACCTAGAAGAGGATTGATTCCAAGAGATCTAAATAGACAAGTTGTCAGTTCAAGAACCAATCATTTTCAGCCACAATGCCCCAAAGACATAGCACTAGTGTTATTTTGAGAGATGGTGGGACGCAGGGTGGAAGATCTCTAGCAAAACATGGAGTGACATGTAGGCACGGGTGTCAATCTTGGGGTCTCAGTCATGACAGAACCTAGGAGACCCTAGTATGAATATAGAAATACCACATGGTAGAGTGGCAGGTATGTACAAACATGTTTGAGAGTGTAACTATGTTGTTATATTTGTCTTCAGATGATATTCTATCCTTCTAAAATTTACCAACGTGCTTAGGTCCATTTGGTATAGTAGGCCTTTTGGATTATCTGAAGAAACATTCCAAACCTTCAAACTGTTTTAATCATTGAGAGGAATATATATTTTAAAGAACACATAAAAGTAAGTATTGTTTGAAAAGGCATAGAAGCAACAAGCCCTCTCTCCCCTCCCCCCTCCCCCCGCCCAAACCTTCAAATTCTTTCTGAGCTTTTAGTAGATCTCATAAATCTTTACCACTTCTCATTATTTTCTTGAAACATGGAAGCCTTTCAGTAGATATCATAAATCTTTACCACTTCTCATTATTTTCTTGAAACATGGAAGAGTGGCTTGAGCCCATCATGAGAAACACATAACTTAATATTGTTGCTCATAGTACTCAGCGAAACAACAACATTTTCACCCAAAACCCTTTATTTAGCACAAGCCACAAATATGTTAGCAAGGTGAATTGATTCTTTTGTTGCATCTATGGAATGGCATCCTTTTTTAAAATTAGAACTATGCCGAAATTAAGCACTTGGAGGCCCATTTAGATGGCTTAACAATGCCCTCCTTTTGCACTAGAATTGTGTAATTGTAATTGAGGTGTTGTTGAGAATGCTTGGACACTTGTTAATTGATTTTACTTTTACTAGTAGCAACGTGATACCACCACATTATGAAAAAAGGGTCCAAGATATTCACTTCACGTGTTTTAAAAGTAGGCCAAAATTAATTTAATTTATAATTTGCATTCTAATGTTGGAAAAATATCCTCATGGAGCCAAAAAAGGGGACAGGTAGCTGTTTAGTCAAAGGAGATCATTATAAAAAATGACAACTTTAAATTCAGAAATTTGGTACTATTTTACAACATTTTCAATCTTCCTTTTGGTTTATTACTTTCAATTTTGTATGAAAATTGCATGGATTCTTTTTATATATCATTCTTTTTTTTAATTATTTTAACATTTGTATAAAAGAACGCAAATGAGAGGGATAGCACAATAATATATTAATTTACTCTTATATATATATAAAGAAAGAGGAATCTATATTAAATACTTTATATATATATATATATATATATATATATATATTCCTCTTTATATTAATTAACAAAATATTAAATTTAAATAACCCAAACATAAAGTAATGTAAAAATCAATTTATCACTTATAAATTATATGTTTTCATTCTCACCTTCCTTATTTTATCTTCTTACAAAATCAAATCCCTTATAACTACTGCATATATTTAACACATAACACTCTTACTCTAAATTACAGATACTAAAACTGTATCACGGCTCTTGTTTTCGTTCTAGAAAATCGTAATGCCTCGTATTCCTTTAAACTCCAACTTCATATAAAGCTCCGTTTCTGCAGTTCATAATTGAATGTGGAATTTCTGTATAATTTGTATTGAAATTTTTTTAAGATGTAATTGATTACGTAACTTCTATTGAATCTAATTGGTTAGGTAAATTTTATTTTATTATTAAATGTATCGACATTTAAAGTTTAAGAATATATAAATATAAATACAGCAATTCAATTTAAAGACAATGGGGTGCGTTCACATTCGACCCCAATACCTGCCTGAATGTGGTTGGGAACATGTCCCAGCTTTACTAGCTTTTCCCCATTCACAAATTTTCTTATTTGTTAAGTGAAGTTTCAAAGACTTTTATTTGTGAATGTAAGATGGATAATATTAAACAAAACGCCCCAACCTCCACCACCTAACACAAAGTATGGCTCACACGTATTACTAATATGGGTTTTATTGTTGATGAGATGATATTTTTATATAATTTTTTTAATCTTTAAAATTTTAGTGAAAATATTTTCAATATTATAATAAATTAGTTGAATTTTATTACTTTGAATTAATTTTTAATGTTATGATAAAAAATCTATACATTATTTATTTTTACATGATACACAAGATTTTTTGTTAGCTATATTGTATTTTTGTTATTACAATATATTATTGAAGGTTAATTTTATGAAAAATATAAATTATTAAATATTCTTCTTAGGTATATTACAAATTAATGTATACTTTATCTATGTTAATGAAAATATAATTATTGATATATTTTTGTTACTCTATCATATTGCACATGATCTAATATTGAACACAAAATTAATAATAAATTTGTGATTATATAAACAATCAACTTAATCAGAATTTGTAAAACCTCTTGAATATATATTATCCTATATCAAATATTTCTACCTAAAATTTAATGTTTAGTTATTATTGAATATTTAAGACTTCTTGCTAATTGTCTAAACAATATATTATTTATATTTTTTAAATCTTCATTTACAAATAATTTAATTTTTACTTTAATTAAAATTGGTGAGACTACATTATTCCATTTCAAATTATAACAAAAGATTATATACCTTTAAAACCTACCTTAATATAAACTCCAGCTGGTGCAGATACATTTTCAGTTAGGTATACCATTCTAACCATACCTGTCCATCTCCCATACAGATTACAAACTTATCTGTTTCGTTTTGTATTGGTATACTGTTTTATGATGAAAGGAAGGAACGAGGAGGTTATTTGCGCTCGAAAACGAGGCAGAGATGAAATCCATGACGGCGACCAGCCCGACCAGCAGAAAAAGTGTGGAGCCACTTGTTTGCGCTCTGTTTTTTCAAAATTTGAATCTCCTGACGTGGAAGAGGATTTTGAAAACAATTTGATGAGAGAGCTGATGGAAGAAATTGGCATCCTGCCTCATTCCCCTATTACCGTTCCCCTCGAATTTTCTGCTGAAATTGGCTACGCTTCATGCGACTCTGCCTCCTCGTCGACCAACCTTTCCTCCAAACGTGCGGACGCCTGCGATAGTGCGATTTTGACAGATATGGAGTTGGTAATTTTTTTAGTCAATTGCGGTGAGCATCAGGGAGAAAATGTTTTTGGAGATTATTATCCGGAAGAAGATTTCGCTGAGGTTTATGGTGCAGGTTGCGTTTGGTAAACGTTAGCTCCCTTTGTAATTTCGCAAGACACGGAGTCCCGCAAGGGGATGATGTTGTAAGTTCGGAGAGGAGTTTTAATGAAGAGCATAACGATCTACGCGAGGAATTTCAGCTCCTCTAGTTCGAATCCCATGCGACAAATATTCTCCAGTGGCTTTCATTTATGGGAATTGACATAACCGTGAGGCTTATGAAAGACACTGTTTTTAAAATAAACCTACGTGTAGCCCCTATCCTATTTAATTTTTAAAAGGTTGGGCTAAGTTGTACCAAATGTGCAAGTCATATAGGGTGGGTTTTTATTGTAATTTTAAAAAAAATTACAATTATATAATATATATTAATAGTTGTTTTAAAGGTATAAGTTATATTAAATGAATTTTTGTTGTAATTTTTTATTTTTTAAAAAGTTGTATTATATAATAATAGTATATATTAACAGTTATTTTAAAGGTATAAGTTATGTTAGGTAAGTTTTTGTTGTAATTTTGAAAGAGTATATTGATAGTTTTATTTTTACTATATAGTATCAATTTAAAGATGAGGGTCACCCTTTAATATTATGGATCAGGTACACATTATGAAACAAGACATTTATGTATGTTGAAGAAGCGTGATCTTAAAATGTACACCATGCTTAAGGTAGAGAGAGTATAAAATCATATTAGTAAAACTAATTAATATGTATCCATCATCTTCAGTTATGTACAAATCGAAAAATAAATTACTTATAACAGTCAAGAAATTAATTATAAGCTATTTTTCCTCAATTACAAATCAATCTTAAAGGTGTAAAAGCAATAAAATGTGTTGTAAAAATAAGTTGCTGAAAAACATGAATTTGCCAAGAATCTAACATGATTTAGAAGAAGCCATCTTGAAAGTTAAACTATAAATCCATACATAATAAAATAATAATAGTTTATCAAAGATCACATAAACTATTTAGCCAAAAATATTTTTCTACTTTAGATCAATGGTGAGAACATATACAAATGTTGGCAGCAAAAAAGGTACATATACTATAAAATATTTAATAAGAAAATAAAGAATGCTTAATAAGAAATGAATTGTATTGGACATTTTTTTTTGTTTTGTTACAATAGTAATAAAGTTATAGTTGTTGTAAATGTTGTGGAAGAGGTAATAATTCAGAATGGTGTAGATTGTGTCTTTTTTGGGCATATTGTCAAAGTATGTTGAAGGCTATTTGTTGGTTACCTGATAGTTTTTTGGCATCGGTTCACTTATGCACTCAATATTTGTATCTTTGGAAACTTTACGTTGAGAATCTATAAATTATTTTGATGTTGTGTGTAGGTTGAGTAATACCCCAAAATGAGATTGCCAAGAATCTTACATGATTTAGTAGAAGCCATCTTCAAAATTAAACTATAAATCCATATATATTAAATGAAGGAAATAACACCAATGTTTAATTTGAAATGTGATGATAATAAAGTAATAATAGTTTATCGAAGATCACATACATAAACTATTTAGCTAAAAATATTTCTCTACTTTAGATTATGGTTGGAACATATACAAATGTTGGCAGCAAAAAGGGTACACATACTATAAAATACTTAATAAGAAAATAAAGAATGCTTAATAACAAATAAATTGTATTGGACATTTTTTTTTGTTTTCTTATAGTAGTAATAAAGTTATAGTTGTTGTAAATGTTGTGAAAGAGATAATTCTGTGAGTCATATTTCTTATGATTTTTGAAGGTTTAAATATTTACTATCTTTCATTCTTGTAAAACTACCAAATATAAATTCAAGGGAGATATGCATGTCATAGATTGAGTGTACTATTGATACAACAATGAATATCAAGCCTTGACGGTCAATGTTGTCAATGTCAATTATTTCCTTATTGAGAGTCATTCCTTATGCTTTATATATGACCAGAGGCCATGCCATTTTAATAGGTATTTGGCTACAATTACCTTATGTAATAGGAGGAATTGGAAGATGTGTAGAATTACAATTACCTTGTATGGGACCAGATTATTTTTTGAATGAAACAACCACATATATGGGTAAGGAGGTTTAATTTGAATTTAAATTATAGACAATGTGAAAAATTATCCTAATAACTCCATTAACTAATCCCTTTTTCACCCATAATTTGGATGTCAACATAATTTGGATGTCAACATAATTTGTTGTCCTTTACATAGAAGCAGGATTGGCTCGATTTGAGTGTTGTTATGGTTAGGTATCTCTGTTTGTTTTTTTTGTTTGGATCTACATATCGTGAATGGAATGAATTATTTTAACATTTACTTGTTATACATTGTTACCAATATGTTAGTTGCAAATAAAGTTTTTGAGATTTTGAAATCTTCTTGATTTTTTGGAGGTGTGAAGGATGTTGTTCTTGACATGAGCATTTTCCAGTCTTCCTCTGTTGGGTTTGAATTTCTGATGTTAGTTAATAAATTTATGAATAGTAATTGGTTTCATGTGCATACTTATCGATGGAAATTTATTTCTAATATTACAATTGTGTCAAATATTCACCCTAGTGTGTAACCAAAAGACTTCCCTGCATACATTAGAATGCCATTTACATGTGGACAATGTCCTAGGTTTCTGACAAGTATAATTGAGTACCCACCGTAGTCTTTGTTATTTTTTTGAGGAAATGACTTAAACAATCATCTATTTATGTTATTGAGCATATTTGGGCCTATAAAACTCATTTTATCTATGAGCACATATTCAAAGTGCCTCATTTCTTTTTGGAAAATTATTAGTGTTTGTCTCTCAAGTGTTTTTATTTATTGGATAAGAAAGTTGAGCCATGAATATATTGTTCATGTATTTATATTAAATGTCGTGACACCAATTAGAGTAAAGAGAAGTAGGGGAGACTTGATTTTATCTGTAAGGCCATCTAGGCTATTTTTGATGTTGTAAATCAAGTAATATTTGCATTTACATCTTGTTCCTTGTATAATAATTCAGAATGGTGTAGATTGTGTCTTTTTTGGGCATGTTGTCAAACTATGTTGAAGGCTATTTGTTGGTTACCTGACAGTTATTTTGGCATTGGTTCGCTTATGCACACAATATTTGTATCTTTAGAAACTTTACGTTGAGAATCTCTAAATTATTATGATGTGGTTTTTAGATTGAGTAATACCTGAAAATGATTCCAATTATTTTTTTTATCAAAGTCATGAAGTGTAATAATAATATTAATATTATAATTTTATTATATATCATATTATATTTTCAATAATCTAATAATATATATGAAAATATTATTATTTATAATAAATTATATATTTATAATTTTTAAATATAATATATTATATAATTTTATATTATATATTATTGTAATATTATGTAATATGTTTTTTTGGATATATGTTAATTGTGGAAATGGCAGGGCCACACCCTATAAGGAACATAAGATGGATTTCTGGTCCCCGTACCTCCACTTTGCCATTTAATTAGTTTTTGTGTTCTATATTATTGGTACATAATCACTGATGGGAGTTAAACCTAGGTACCTTGAATACAAATACATACATGTATGTATTTATGGAGAGAGAGAGAGAGAGAGAGAGAGAGAGAGAGAGAGAGAGAGAGAGAGAGAGAGAGAGAGAGAGAGAGAGAGAGAGAGAGAGAGAGAGAGAGAGAGAGAGAGAGAGAGAGAGAGAGAGAGAGAGAAATGGCCTAGTAGTGTGTAAGCTAAGTGATAGAAGTGGGAGATCTTGGGGTCCATTCCCTAGGATAACCACCTCTATAGCATCCTTCCCACACTAGGTTCCAGTGGGTCAACTATGAGGGTACTCGATATGGTGGACTAGATAGCTTGATGTTCAATACGATGGGGTCATTATGTGTCTTGAAACCTATGTTCAATGCAATGGGGATAGCCATGGTCCATGGTTAAGGATACTCTTCATATCTAGTTATGGATCTAATTAAATAAAGCCTTTTACCCAACATTTTAGACTTGGATATTGGACTAGATAGGTGATGGTTCATAAGAAGGTGAATGGAATAGGATAGCAGGGGGATAAAGCAAATGTGTCCAACAAAGGTGGGAAAAAAAAACATGATGAGGGATGGATATTAGTAGAGATTTTTCTTCGTCACAAGAAAATAATGTCAACACTAACTGGGATTCTTCTAAGGAGGAACCTCTAGTTATTGCCATTAGGGATGAAACCCTAATTGGCCCTTTCCATAACATTTTAGGGGATCCATCCTTGGTGTCAAATAAAACCCAAGCTAAAGTAAACCTAGTTTCAAATCTCCACCCTTGCCCCTTGACATCCACCTTGGGAAAATTTGATCCTATTATTGGTCCTAGTTGTGAATTGATCTTGAAAGATGGTTCTTCAAAATAAAACATCCATTTCCTAGAATAATGTGGTCTCATTTCAAAAACTATAGGTAGATGCCCTGTGATTGGGAAAGTGGAGATATGGGTTTGGAACATTGGGGTATGAATTTTCCTATTCAATTTCTACTAAATGTAATTTTGTGGTTTTTTGCTAAAATGATGAAAATAGGGATATAATTATTTCTTCTAGCCCTTCAATGTTGAATGGTGTCAGATTATCTGTTCAAGATTGGTTCCCTAATTTTAACACTTAGCAAAAGAGCACATTCATAGTGTCAATTTAGATTCACCTCTATGCTTTGTTAGTTGGATACCAGGGGAAGGCTAGTCTCAAGGTGATTGGTAACCTTATCAACACCTTCCTTTCTATTGATACCATTATTTTGGATGAAACTCTAATGGATTATACAAAAATCTAAGTAAATGTGGACTTAGATGAGGATATTCTAGAGGCCATTATTATCTAGTATTTTGTTAGGGAATGGGTTCAAAATATTAACCTATAAAATCTCTTCTTTCATTGTTATCAATGTCACAAAATTGACCATTTAAATAAAGATTATCCTTAATGACCCCTCTACTCCATAAAAAAAAGAAAGAGATTAGAATAATTCAGAAAGTATGAAAGGTCAAAGACTCCCCAGCTTCAAAGTTTTTTTGAAAATAAATAAGGGTGATTGGTTTTGAAATATTTTAACTTATTCTTCTAACTTGAACCCCTATTTTCATTCTCCTAGTACATTGGTGGAGCTCTCTTCAATCCAAATAATGGTTACTACAAAAAAAATGGTAACTCAATATTCTAATTGTTTGAATAGTCTTTCCTCTTGTCAACCTATTTTTGTTAAGGGGATTGAAAATGACATTCAAATCAAGGAAGATATTGTTACCTCCCCTTTGGAAAAGAATGGGTATTTCATCAAGTATATGGAGGTGGTCCTAGTTGGTGAAGCTCTAGATATTGAAGGGATTGTCACATCCAACATTGTAGATGATGAAGGAATGCTTCAAAATTTTGAAGCCACGAGTCTCTTTTTTGAGGATAGTGACATAGAGAAATATTTGGATTCAAAGTATATCTTGACCATTTCTGAATGGGTTTGCCTGGTGGAAGAACCCAATTATGGGGAAAAAATTTAAAAGAGGCCGTAAACTAAATTTAAAATAATTGATGGAACAGGGGATATTCTATTTTGGAGTGCAAGGGGTGGAAATCACTTCAATGGTGCCATGAAGATCATCTCTTGGAATGCTACAGGCATTAATGCTCCTAACAAAAGACACTTGTTAAAGTGTCATATAGATATAATTTTTCCCAAAAATTATCCTTCTCCAAGAAACTAAAATAATCAAGTAATTGGTAAAGAAGATTCTCCTCCCAACTTGGAGGAATTAGAAAGGGTGGTTTGTTGATTCGCTAGGAGTTTCAGGTGGTCTAGCTAATTTATGGAACGCCTTCAAAGTGGATGTGACCCAAATAAATCACAACTCAAATTATAAATGGAGTAAGATAAAGGATTTTTTTTTGATAAATATTGTGATTTCCTTCATCAATGTTTTTGGCCTGAATAGTCTCATATTGAAGTGCCAATGCTAGTAAAAAATATTACAAATCATTTATTCTCACCCAAATGATAAGTTCAATTTTTTTTGGGGATAGGGGGCTTCAATGCCATTCTCACCTCAGAAGACATATTGGGGGGGGGGGGGGGGGGGGGGGGGGGGAAGGGGGAGGGACGGGGGGGGGGGGTGGGGCGATGTGGGCGCGGTTGGTATATATTCTCCCAAAGAAAGGCTTTTACCCTTGGACCAATCATCAAAAAGTTTTCAACAACATTGATGAAAAATTGGACTAGTTTATATAATAAATAATGTGTATTTCAATTCTTTCTGGACCTTTGAAAATCACAATCTACCTTTATCTAGTTTAGATCACATTCCTATGGATCTAGAAATCTCTAAAGATCAAACAACTTCTCTTTGTCCCTTTAAATTTTATTTAATGTGGTTAAGAGATCCCACCATTTTTTTAACAAATTAGTACTAGTGGAGAGTTTGTCCCATCACTAAAGGAATTTGTATGCATGTTTTTCATAAAAGCTTATTTTTATAAAAAAAATACTTCAAGCACTAGAATAAGATGCATTTTAAAAATATTTTTGAGGAAACTAAAAGAGTTGAAGGGGAGATGCACTCTTTTAATGAGTCAGTTCTGACTTTTGGGATGAACGTAAATTCTTATGAACAAGAGTGATCCTTACTAGTGAAGCTTGAAGAATTACCCACTAGAGAATAAATTCATTGAAAATAGAAATCAAGATAAACTTGGTTAAAAGAGGGGGGTCATAATACTATGTTTTTACACAAATCCATGAAGGCCAAAACATGTATCAATAGAAACTATAAAATTTAGGATGAAAATGGTGCCCCTAGATCTCATTTATGAAATAAAAATGAAGCGGTCATGTTTCTTTGACTCTTTTAGCCAGTTCAAATGCCTCTAATCATAGGTCATAGGCAAAACTCCTTGATAACATTCCTTAGTTGTTCACAAGACAACAAAATGACATGTTATTAGCCCCTTTTACCCAAGATGAAGTCAAGAAGGTTATTTTTTCTATGAGTAAAGATAAAGCCCTAGGTCCTAATGGTTTTCTTGCACCCTTTTTCCAAACTTTTTGGTCTATTGTTTGGGCATATGTAATAGTGGTTATTGAGTACTCCTGGCAAATGTAAAAGGTAAATATAGATATAGATTATACCTTTTTATCTATTATTCTTAAATGGGCTTACCAATTGTTATTTAGGGATTTTAGACACATTTATTTATGCAATACCATAAATAAAATCATTTCAAAATCTATCTCTTTTAGATTTAAGTTGTTCTTGTTCATTCTCATTTCTCTAGATCAAAGTGGTTTTTTTCCCATGAGGCATATCCAGGATGATATCATTGTTGTTCATGAGTTCATGCATTATCTTAATTCAAACAAGAAAAGAGGAATGCTCATCAAATTGGGTATAAGTAAAGGTTATGACAAGGTCAATTGGATATATTTTTAAAAAGTTTTAGAGATCTTTGGCTTCACCAAAGGTTGGTACAAATGGATTTTTAGTTGTATTTCTACTACTAAGTTCTCTGTTCTCATCAATCGTAGTCCAGTTAGATTTTTTGAATCTACAAGGGGTATAAGGCAAGGGGATCCTATCTCTTCCTTTTTGTTATTTTTTATGGTCAAGGCCCTCAGTAGATCCATCCAAGCTCCTAAAAACTCTAATTTAATTAAGGGTCTCATAGTTATGGAAAATGTTGGTGATTTAACCCATCAAAATTTTGCATATGTCACATTTTATCTTAAACAAATATTCTATCATGGAGGCTTCTTCAATGATATCGATTCTTGATAACTATGGATTGGCCTTGGGTCAAGATATTAATGATCTAAAATCTGAAATTTACTCCTTGAATGTGGCTAAACAACAACAATTGATATTAGCACATTGCCTTAATTTCAAAATTGGTCTTTTATTGACCAAATATTAGGTGTCCCCCTCTCCACTGGCAAGCATAACTCTAGTTTATGGGGAAAACTAGTGACTTC